>JABXWE010003198.1:0-65585 GCA_014611495.1 Limonius californicus | reverse complement strand
AATAATAAAAAAATGATGGCATTCGATTTAAAAAAAAAGTTGAAAGTCGCCATTTTGAAATACTTCGTCCAATTGAAAATCTGATATCACCATCGTGTAGAGAATGTCCTGAAAGATATTACTGCCAAATAGTTTGAAAGTAGTGCCCATAGTGTGGCTAAAAAAAATAAGGCTCTTACTCTCTCGTAAAATCGTAAAATAATCAGGCCGGTCCAAACATTTCAAGAATTTGAGGGAGACCAGGAGAGTTTTTCCATTTTCTTCACTGGAAAAATCCTGCCCGAGGAACGGTGTAGTTCGGCAACGGATTTACGACGATATTTCGTTTTTGGCTGTCGAGATCTCCCGACGGCCTCCAGCGACCTCCAAACTTTTTTCCTGCTATGGTGATAGCTCGGTCCGTAGGTGCGTTAAAGGAACGCGCGATGCTGCGTTTCTTTCTTCATTTCCTCGACCCTTTTCTCCGGTTCTTCTTCTCTTTCCCCCTTTTCCCTTCTTCTGTTCCCGTTTTTTCGCCTCTTCTAAACTCATTCTATCCGTTCCTTTTTTTCCTTCTTCTCTCTTTTCCTTTTCATACTTTTATTTCGTCGCTTTGTTCCCGTTCTTCGCCCCTCCTTCGCTATAGCGTTTTCTAAAGAACAGTTTTGTCGCAATTTCCGTATCGCGCGCAACTGGTTATAGTTTTATTTGAAATTAAGAGTTGCAGGGCTGTAATAAAAACTTTTGTTGAATTATGAAAAAACCTTCTAATAGGACCTCCTTATTTACTACACTGTAATGTAACTAACTAATTATATTGGTCAATATGCAACAGTACCCAAGGGAAAAGTTTGATTAAATGTGGTTATAGAAGTTACAGGATATATTCACGAAATATGGTGAGATAAACACATACCGCAGATAAATAAAACTGTTACTTGAAGAACTATGGTGGAATCGGTTTTGCCTTGTGCTACTAAAAACTGGACAATTACAGCAGAATGTAAGAGAAAAATACAGCCATACATTCAGTATTAAATGCTTCAATAATTCAAACTGTTTTGTAAACTATGAATTTTTATTACAGATTTTGTATTATAAATTTAAATTTAGAGACGTAATAACGATTTAGCGCCAGCATGGTCCAGTGGTTAAAAAATACAGAATGAACCATCTCAGCTGTTCGAAATAAATAAAGTCGTCAAACAAGGATATACAATTTCAACTCTCGTGTTCTAGTGTTAGAAAAAATAATAAGGGAAGCTCACATCTCAACGGAGGGAAATATACTATATAAGGCAACTCAATCCCTAGCATAAGCAGATGACATTAAAATACTAGGAAGATCTGTCGATGCAGTTAAAGGACATTTTGTAAACCTGGAAAGGGCAGCGGCCTGAAAGTTAATGAAAGTAAGATCAAATTCATGACAACAGGAAGATACAGAGAAACAGGCAAAACATAACAATAGATGAATACAACTTCGATGCAGTTGGAAGAAATAAATGAAAGAACAAGACTTGGAAACAGATGTTATTACGGACTGGATAAGCAACTAAAGTCAAATGCAATCAGAAGAAAGACAAACGTACAACTGCATAAAACGCTAATTAGACCAGTAATCACATACGGATCAGAAGGATGGTGTCTAAACAAAATAGAAGAAAAGAGATTAGAAACATTCAAAAGGAAAATTCTGTGAAAAATTTATGGCTCACTCCAAGAAGGAGGACAATGGAGGAAGAGGTGTAACTTCGAAATTAAAGCCTTATATGACGAACCAGATATAATTAAACATATAAAATGTAAGAGATTAAGATGGCTGGGACATGTGCACAGAAAGGGGAAAAAAGAACACTAAAACAACTCATGAATGGCAAACCAGAAGGAAAAAGGAAAGTTGGCAGACCAAGAAACAGATGGATGGGTGCAGTGGAAAGAGGTTTCAAACAACTGAACGTAAACAACTGGAAGATGATGGCAGAAAATAGGGCGCGTTGGGGCAAGATACTGGAGGAAGCCAAGATGAACCCAGGATTGTAGCACTCTGAAGAAGAAGGTCCAGTGGTTAAAGCACTAGGCTGCAGTGCAGACGGTCGGGAGTTCAAATCCTCTACTCGTTGCCTGGCGTTAGATCAGTCACTTTAAATAATTAGGCACCTGCGTGCGAATGAACAAGAGACAAAAATGGGGTTGTTTAATGCGTGATTCCCACCACATCGTATCATAAATTCGACACGCGACAGCCGGGTTTGAGAGCAACGTCACAAAGATCTCTGACCTTGCAGTAAAAGTTGCTGATTTCAACAATTTGTTCGAATAAGATGGAATACAATCTGCACAAAAATTAGGAAAGCTTTGGTGATACCTAACGGTGGTCAAATTCATGGTCACTTACGTATGTCTATTGTACTGGCCAACAACTAAAAACAAGTTGCTTGTTGTGCAAAGGTTGGCCTGTATGGAAACCACAGCTGCTATATACAGGGTGTCCAAAATGTGATAGTATACCATTGCTATCTCGGAAACGGTTATAGATGGAATAGGGCATCAAATGTTCAAAAGTTGCGTAATTACATCGTTTTTAATATGACATTTGAAAATTGCAAAAAAAATCAGCGGTTCTCAAAATATTTGAAAAAAACTGAAAATTGGTGAAAATTTTAAATTGCTATAACTTTTTTATTTAAAGGAATTTTAAAAAACTGAAAGGTTTACATGAAAACATACACAATTACCTACATTTTCATCCAATCTGTGTATTTTTACGCCTACTAGATTTTGAGATACGGCTACTATCTTTTGTTTTTCCTATGGCCACCATATTGGATTTTTGCATGGAGGAATTGGAAAAAAATCAACGAATTCAACCATGTATCATAAATGGTACTTTAGCTAAAAATAAACCCATAAAATCAACTTTTTATTATTAACACACTAACTGTCAAGTTGCCATGAAATGAAACGATAAAATAATAAACAACGAAAAGTATAAAAAATTTCAAAATCAACAAAAACGTAAACAATTAAAGAAAAACAACAAATTAACTACAACAAATGTTCAAAATGACCACCATTGTTTAACACACATCTGTGTGCTCCCATGGTCAAATTTTTTTGAATATTTTTCAAAACGGTCGGGGTAATTTTATTACACGCCTCCCTAATTTTTAGTTTTAAATCATTTACATCACGGGGCGTCGTCTTATAAACATGTTTAATAATTCCCCATATGCAAAAATCCATAGGGGTTATGTCTGGAGACCTGGCCGGCCAACTTATGGGTCCATTATTACCATTCCAACAATTGGGTTTAAAAGTATTTAAAAATTCTGTAACACGCCTACTCCGATGTGCTGGTGCACCATCCTGTGGAAAGTATGTGAAATTGTTTAAGACACTTAGGGGAAGGTCATCCAAGAGATCTTGTAACGTATTTCTCAGCATATCCAAATACCTTTCCCCTGTTAAATGCTCCTCAAAAAAGATAGGGCCCACTATACTTGAGTCCAATACCCAGAGCCAAACATTTACACCAAACCTCTCCTGAAATGCAGTTTCGCGTTGTAAATGTTCATTTTCTTGGGTCCAACGATAGTGGATGTTTCTGTTAAACCAGCCGTTATTGTAGAATCTGCCTTCGTCACTCCACAGAATTTTTTTGAGAATGTTTGCATCCTGTCTCTTTTTTCTCAATAACCACCGGCAAAAAATGTTTCTTGTATTCTTATAGCCTAAAATAAATATTATCAGGAAATTTAAAAAAAATTTATTTATAAAATACTATTACCCAAGACATTAATTTCCTCTTCACCTCCTTCTGCTATAACAGTTAATTTTCTTTTTTTCCGCTTTTCAAACATTTCCAGTTCGCGCAAATTTTTTTCTAACCGTGCAAATATTCTGGTATCAGAAACCTGTCTTTCGGGATACAAGTCCGCGTATCTTTCAGCAGCATTTCTTGCATTGCAAAATGCTCTTGCATACACAAAAAGCATATCGACTTTTTCTTCATTACAATACTTCATTTTCATACACTTTATGGAAATTATTCCACACCTTGGTTGACAAGCTTAAGCGTCATTTGGATTAGATTGTATAGTCAATTGTTTCATTTCATGGCAACTTGACAGTTAGTGTGTTAATAATAAAAAGTTGATTTTATGGGTTTATTTTTAGCTAAAGTACCATGTATGATACATGGTTGAATTCGTTGATTTTTTTCCAATTCTTCCATGCAAAAATCCAATATGGCGGCCATAGGAAAAACAAAAGATAGTAGCCGTATCTCAAAATCTAGTAGGCGTAAAAATACACAGATTGGATGAAAATGTAGGTAATTGTGTATGTTTTCATGTAAACCTGTCAGTTTTTTAAAATTCCTTTAAATAAAAAAGTTATAGCGATTTAAAATTTTCACCAATTTTTAATTTTTTTCAAATATTTTGAGAACCGCTGATTTTTTTTGTAATTTTTAAATGTCGTATTAAAAACGATGTAATTACGCAACTTTTGAACGTTGATGCCCTATTCCACCTATAACCGTTTCCGAGATAGCAATGGTATACCATCACATTTTGGACACCCTGTATATGAGGATTGAGCAGTTTTATTCCCAGACTGATACTGCAGCCCTGAAGTTATATGAAATTAAACCAAATTTAAAGCCGTACATAATAGTTCAAAGTTTTATCTATAGAGGGTAGTCAAGCAAAGATCGAAAAACAATTAGAATCAAACACATCTAGAAGAGTCGACAGGTCACAGTTAAACTAATATTATTTAGTATTGGGTTTCCCCTTATTATCCATTCTTATAATCTAAAACCTATACTTTAATAGGTGGTTCAGGGTCAGCCCCGCCGAGATCCTCAGCTGTGACAATAACAACTAGTAAATTTAACCCGCGTAGCTCACAAGATTTTCCTTCGCTGGGTGGATCCGGAGCTGTTCGGCAGCCTGCAGTAACCATAACTCGCACTGTTCGAGGCCAGCAGGGCCTCCAGCGCAACTCCTCCAACTTTCCAGCCCTTCGGGACAGCTCTACAGTGCCTGGAACTGGCGGGAGCGTTCGTGTTAGCTCAGTGGCACCCGGAAGTGGTAGTGTAAGAGTAAGTTCAGCTTCAGCATCCAGTGGAAGCGTTCGGCTGAGCCTGAAGTAAGTCCCTGATAAGAATGTTAGTAAGAGAGTAAAAAATATTTCGTATTACAGTAGCAACATGCAGGATCATCCCGTAAACATGAAGGCCCCAAATGTATCCATCCATGTGAACCACAAACCCAACGGGGCAATAACTACACGTATAAGTCAGACATCCAATGGTCCGACGATGTCAGTACGTCCAAAGAGCGAGGCCTTTCCAGCACTTAGTTCATCGGAGCCCGTGATTCAGCCCCAATGGGTGGCCCAGAAAGTCAAAAAGCAGGAGCCTAAGGTGTCTAAGGTTGCTCCCGCACCCGTGTTGCCTTCGAGTAGTTTGAATGATTTCCCAACGTTAGGCAAGGGGAAGAGCGAGCCCAAAGGACGGAAGTCGACCAGTGTTACTGTGCCCGTGTCTAACTCATGGGTGAACCTGAACAACTTTAATAGCGATGCTAAGAACAACCAGAGTATTAGTGGGTCAAGTGAGTTAAGGCCGAAGCCAGAGAAGGCTAGAGATAATAAAGGGCTCAAGAATGCCACACCCGCTCAGGGGAAAAGTTCCAAGACCATAGAGCTGGAAGTAAAAGGTAATGAAACCAAAAATGGGCAGGTTGTGGAAAATAGTGAGAATAAAAATAAAAATAAAAAGAAAAAGGGGAAAAGTAACAACACTGTTGATGACCCGTTGAATAACCCGAGTAAGGTGGGTTCCACATCAGAAGACCTCACTTTGTATAATAAAAATGAAAAGAATTCGGTCAAAACAGAAAAGTCTTCTTCAAAGCCAAACCAGATACCCAATGGAATTACAAAGAAGAGATCAGAGCTAAATATTGGAGCTCTAGAAGTGAGTGAGGCCCCCTCAACAGAAGCAAACCCATCAACAACAAACAAACCCCCTCCCGGGTTCAGTGTGAAACCTCCTCCAGGCTTCAACAATTTTATTTTGCCCAACAATCCGGTGTCGAATGATTTGACCTTCACCAGCAGCAGCGGGCAGTCGTATTCCATAATACCAAGCTCCCAGTTTTACCCGCCGCCTAATTTCAAGTCGCGCAACCAGTTCCTGATCGAGAAATTTAAGACTGTGCTGCGGGATGGTGATGCCATCCAACAGTTTAAAGTGTACTCGGACATGTTCCGTGTGGGGGAGATAGCGCCGGAGAAGTACTACGAACATTGCCGGCACTTCATGGGCAGCGACTTCGGGACTATCTTCCCTGAGCTGTTGGTGCTTCTGCCCAATGTGGGGAGACAGCAGGACCTATACAAAGTGCACCAGGGCAGTGGGAGTACTAAGGGACTGGAAGTGTGCGCCACGTGTAAACAGATTGTGCTGACTAGTGACCTGCGCAACCATTTGTCCAACCATGTGTTGGACAACCACTTTCCGGTTCTCAGCCAGGGTCCCTCTGAGAGTAACAGTGTGTGGAATAAGAAATAAATGTTTTAGGAGAAGTGATCGATATATATTTTTGTATTAGTAGATGTTTTTGGTTAGATGAAGAGATCCGGGATTTTTATATGGTATTGATAAGATGTTTAGGGAAATTTGACTTGTAGGTTATGTTTGTAAGTTCCTGTTATTTTCACCAAAACCTTATTTTTGAAACAGTTGATCGAAAGCAGTTAGGACATCAGATTGAATACAAAATATAAAGGGACAAAAATTATTTTTAAGTATTTGTACCGTTCTTATATGTGGTTTTAGAAGCAAAACAAGTGTATTAGCGTAGGGTAATGTCTCGTGTAGTCAGCCACTCCTGGTAATTGGCCACGTGATTACTACTGTTAGTGTAAATAAATTACCAGAAGAAACTTGCCATTCAGTTTTGATATCCAGTGTTCAGCTACCTTTCATATAATTACAAATGAGTAGCACACATGCCTTGCAAAAAATTGTGCCAATATCAAAATGACAAGCCACAAACGTAAGCTAGTACTGATCAACAACTAACATATTAATTATTATTGGAAGGTGGTTGTTAACACCTTGACTGCCCATCGATGTATAGGGTGGACCCCATGTGCCGCATACCTTTTTTTCCTTTGAAAAACAAGAATCGGTGAGGCTAACGTTTTTTTTAGGTTTATAGTAATCCATTAGCCAATATACGACAATTTTCTAAAAAAAAAAAACCAACGTGCTTGACGCTTTGTGGGCACACAATGGAGTAAAACCATAATGACATGCCCACAACGCGGGTGCCGCGTTTGTTGTAAGTTGTACGTGCGTTCTGTGAGGGTATGTGCATGCGCGCATGTGCGTATGTATTTCTATGTAGATATAATATGTTTGAAAATGTCTTAGCCACAGAAAAAAAAGCAGTTGTAGGTATATTTTATTGAAAAATAATTCTCAAATGAACAAAAATGAGTTGTTATGAACACAATAAAAATGAAAGTTATTTTTGCTCGTAAAAAGTATCTGAAGCAAGGTGTCAGGCAAAGGCCGGGTTCGTTGGGACATTGGGGGCAAAAATGTATCGAATCCTTCCTTATTTTATGGGTTTGCCAACAATATTTGCACCTTCGCCTTCTTGCATTCCCTTTGGAGTCTTTTGGGCAATACTCTGGCAAATGATAAATTATGGGTTGCTTCTGAGGTTTTGGGGGTGGCGGTCCTAATAAACTTTCAATGACGGATAGCCTGTAGTCGTATAAATTTAGCTTCTGTGTTGTAGATATCAAATTGCCGGTTCTGACTCAGACAATTTCATATCTACTCTTAAAATATTCAATATTATGTAAAATTGCATCAAAACTTACCTATACACAACTTCACAATTAGAATATTATAAAGAAATTCACTTAAGTAATTAACAATAATAAACACAGGAATTCGGAAACCACCACGTGTTTCTATAACCTCAAAGTGTTAACTGTTTGCCCACAAAAATACAAGACTGTAGCTGTCTTGCCCGAAAATCCCCAGCTCATTCTATATAATTCTACATAGAACGCGGCAGACGCGTTCAGGGCACCCGCTAAAGAGTGGCGACAACGCGAGAGGCGCATTGTGGGCAGTAGAAGTGTTAATAAACTGATCAACAACCACTAATATACTAAATATTTGTGGAAAGAGATTATTATACCTTGCACAAGATATTGTTTGTATATTCCAATTACCATAGTCTTCTAGAATTTTAAAAACAGGACAATTATTGTTTAAATAAAATCAAAATTTGTAACTGAAGTGTTGGTTTGATGGTGGCTGCGTTATGAGTAAAAACTAAACCTCTAGTCAACCGGGCTCTTCTGATTACTGGGCATTTGATACATCCAGTAACGTGCTACTAAATATTGAACAACAAAGGCTTGCTGAAATTTGGTACATAGTTAATAATATGATATTCAATATCTTGTATTGTAAATTCCATTTAGCTAATGAATTCTTCATAATTTTAATATCCAACTGAACAAACCATAGATTTATGCCAATCGTTATTGAAAGAATCTCTCCAATGATATTTGTGAACTGAGTGAAGCTCTAGCAGAAGTAGAATTAATGACTTTCATCTTTTAGATGTTGACAATCGTCTCCCCAAGTTTCTGTTGTAGATTTCTTTATATAATTTTAAAAATAACAGTTTATACCAAAAGAAAATTAGTAATATTTAAAGCTTAACAAGTGCTTCTGGGACGGGCTCTAGCACATTACTGGATATATCTCTTATTTCTCGTTTATTCTGCATCATATGAAAAGCATAGTTACTAGTTACAAAGTTGCTTTGTTAATTAAATGTATTCTGCCCAACTGGCTTAGGCTGACTATTTGATAATACGATGCTAAAGGACCGCCAGTACTGCAATAACATCAATTACATGATATTTCATTGCATTAATTCTCTTCAACTGCTTTACATACAACTAAACCTTCATACATAAATTAAATAAACTTTATTTCGAACTTTGTTTTTTATATATTTTGTACTGGTTAATAAGTGGCTGAGAACTGGATCTTTTTGGTGAAATGCATAGGTTTTTATACGATTCTAACATTACAGGTTATTCTCAAATAGATTTTCTTGCATTTAACTTCAAATTGCTTATGTGACTATATTAATACAATCGACTATATATGACATTTGTCTGAAGTGGCTGACTACTGAACCAGTTACCCTATTCGGAACAGGTTGGAAGTTACAGAGCAGTAGACATTTATGTATTACTGCTTTAACAGGAATTTAGAAATTGAAATCTTATTTTAAACAAAATAACTAATAATTGGAAGCATGCGATTTACAACTACATCAGATTTTGTTTTTAATAAAGCACAATATAGTTATTTGTGGTATAAATATACTCGTAGTAGATTGCAAACTGATGATAAATCTGTATACAGGGTGCCGCAGTATCTTGGTACATTTTCTTATTTCCATAGATTTTTTTACTACGTGTAATGGAATACTTATTGGCCATTTTTGTATAAGATAAATTTTTTCTGAAATATTAGAGATTATATTAACTACCAAAATTCTCTTTTATCATCGGATTTATATACAAGGTGATTTAAAATACTAGTACATGCTTGCAAAATATTTCATTATTTTAACAGTTTCGCTACTTTATCTGGTGGGACACCGATATTAGACTATTTCTTTCTCAAAATTAAACTGTCTAAAATATTTATAATTGAAAATTATATTTTCATCATTCAATCTATATACAGGGTTTGTTAATACCTTGGTACATCACTGTAAGGTATTTTATTACTTTAACAATGTTTTTTTACTATCTTTAAGTGAACATCCATATTTAACTATTTCTTTAACAAAATAAAATTTTTATTCCGCAACATGGAAGTTTATACAAACATTTCTTTATACAGGTTAAATTAAGACTTTGGTACATCTTTCCAAAGTATTTTAGTATTTTAACATTTTGTATGTTGTCTGTAAGTAAACTTCACATGTATTTCAATGTTCATTGTTAAAATTTTGCTTTTTAGCATTTAAAATTGAGTTGAACAGGGCAATTCCGTGTTATTGTCTACAACACACTACTCCTAAAAGTACTTCAACAGTGTCATATGCTGCGTGTTACTTATATTGCAGCATGATTAATATGTTTACAGTTATATGAAGCTTTTGCTCCTAATATGGTACAATAGGTCAATTATTATAAAAATAAAATAGTTGCAGAATGATTCCCAGTTCCAGGTAATTCAAGGTCTTAATTCACCTTACTAACTAGGTTTTTTTGTTGTTTTTAATAGGCCGTCCTATATATTTGCATATAACTGAACCTGAGATTATATTTACAATGCGGTAGTGTAATAATTAATTTTGAACCTTAACTTTGAAAATTAAACACCATGAAATTTTCATCCTTCCTATAAATCGTTTTTTTTTTGTGTGGTGGTTGTTATCACTTCTGTGATAAAAAAAGTTAAAACCTTTAAATTCCTTTTAAAGAAACATAATATGTATATTATTAACGCTACATATTGATAAACATATTTATAACTATATCAGCTTCGATAATCAAGTACAAGTTTATTATTGGTTGAAAAAATAAATACAGAATCATGAACCTAAATGTGTACAAGGTGATTTAAAACTTATGTAACTTTAGAGTGTATTTCATATCAGCAAAATTGTACCAATAGTTCTGGAAAACCTGGTATATTTGTAAATAAATTATAGTGACAGTTTTAACTTTGAGCTTGAAATAGTAAAATATAAGTTTAATAGTGAACATCGCTGTGGAATTTTTAAATAGTTTGTTTGTAATGTAAACGTATGCCATATTAAAAGTTCATACAACGGGGAAATCTCTCAAGGTGGTTAGTTTTCACATTTAAAATTTAACCTTGCACAAAATTTTAAATAAGTTTTTGACATGAATTTATTTAAAAAAATAGCTATGTTTTGCAATAATGAAAATATACTCTCCGTAATATAAACATTTGCTTTTTGAGCTTTTTCATTCATTTAGATACATATCACAAATAGTAACATTGTTTGTACATTGTGCAATCACCTTATGAAGAACAATTAAAACTTAGATAGCAATAAAATTAAATCTTCATTGTGTTGATAAATCGCTTGCTTGCAATATCCTTCCAGTTTGCTTAGGCTAAAGTAAGCTTTATACTATAAAAAGCATTGCCCTAAATTCTATTATTTTATTGAACTGCAATAGTTGCTTGTATGGAAATTATTTTGAAAGACTCATAATCAGCAATAACAACTATATGTGGTATTGAAGCTGTATCAGGATTTCCCGCTTCAGCTATGAACTGTTACTACAAGAAGTTATCTTTGCTTAATTGTTAAGTTGCATTTTTAATTTTAAATTTTTGTTCATGAAAAATCAGTAAAAATATCAAAGTGAGAAAAACTTCAATAATTCTACAGGGCTTTGATATAGTCCTGTTATTAGTTTTATGATTAATTAAAAAACTCGTGTATGTTTCAGTTTAAACTTGTATTTATTTTTATTTATGCATATTTTAAAATTGCTGTAGGGTTTGTGAACTAATCAGATGCAGGATTTATTACCAAAAGTTTACATCTTGTAAATATGTAACTAATACGTATTTAACGAGCATATGATTAAGTGTTATTTAGATTTTTAGTGGCTGTTCAATAAAATGTAAATAATTTTTTTATTGAATAATAAATTAGTTTGCATATTTAACTTATGTTGCAAAATAATTAATTTAAAAATAGTTGTTTATTGGTTTTCTAAATGTTACAGTGGTTGCTTATGTTCAGGGATGTACTACAGTATTGGATTTTTTGAAATAGTTGGTATGATTGAATCTACATTTTATTGAGAATGTTTAGTGAATTATTTGCTGAAGCAGAGATGTTTTCTGTTTTCTTAGAAGTGAGTAGAACACCTTGATCACTTGGGCATTTTTCAAACTTTAAAATAATATATTTTTTGACAAATCTGAATGAGTCTGCATTTGCAAAGAGTTAAATAGAACTAACAAGTTTTTATTTGGCATTAAGTTTAAAAAAATTCAACCACAGTGTTTAAAATAGATGTTAAATAAACTTCCTACTTTGTATTTACATAATTTAAACTTTATTGTGATTTTCTCCAAATCATTACTAAATATTAAGACAATTTACAAGTTGTTTGGAAGTAGTGGCACACCACAGATTTTATAAATTTTCAAGTGCTATCATCTATTAGTATTACTTTTTTAAACTATAATAAATTAAGAAGCAACAAAAATTGAACTTTATTTTTAATTGTTCTGAAATGTTCTCATCTTGGTTTTCACTTTTATTTGCTTGCAGGATGGATATTGAATTGTAGCTGAAATAGAAAATATAAACAAACTAACGGAAATATTCAGTAAGGGAGTAGATGAGGTTTTCTCTCTATCAACAAAAGTCAAACTAAAAAAGGTGATGCATAAAAATAATTTTTAAATAGTTAAAGGAACAAATATTTTTCCAAATTTTAAATTTGTTTGAAGTTTTCCCAAATCGGAACTTCATTAAATTAGTTTTTTTGTTACGTGTTACGTGGCTGAAAAAAGTTTTATTTTATTTTAAAAATGCAACCACAGTTTATTGGTGCCCAGCAACCCTTTCATAATTTTTTATTTAATTATAAATTTATTTGGGGTTTTCTAAATAACTTATTTTGACAAGTATGACTGTAAATAAGGGAAAATTTTAGTTTGGGGTAATAAAATTTACAGAAAATGTTTGCAAATTCAGGCATTAATCGTATAGATGTGTACAAAAAGTTGCCTATACACACGCACACTTGGGCATCGCTCTACGACAAATAAGGATAGATATACCCCCACCGTTCGAGCTAAACAGAGACGTGTACAAGAAACATTTGCATGTCTCCGAAGTTAACACATGCGCAACGATACAGTTTGGTGCGATCGGTCGAAGTGGATGGTTGTGGTATCAAATGTAAACAAATATCGCATTCTCTTGCACTTGCGAGGACAAAGGTGAATTAAACCCAAGTGGATTAGTGCCCGAGATCGCGAACTAGTGCTAAAGGAAGCGTTTTGTGTTGGAACTAATCCGTTTGGTTTTGCGGTTGAACTTGACCCAAGAAAGGTGAGTACCACTGGTCGGTAGGCATAGCTTTGTTCTTAGTAATAACAGCAATTTGGGCTGGTCTAGACATCCAATTCCAAACTACAAAAAACAAAGCAGAAAGCTAATTTTTTTCAATAACTGACGTAAGAATCTACTTGGCACTTTGCTATTACAACGAGTTCGTTTTTGTGCAGACGCCTTTTGTTTTGCTTCGTTTGTTTCCTGCGGGATCGCGGTTAGCCTTGGATTTAACGGGGTGATTTAAGTTCATGAGTATTTTATAAACACAGCTGGTAAATAATATGGAAAAAATCATTGCTTGTGATTGACGGCCAAATCGGGGAAGGTGCGAATAAACATATGAGAAACGATCTTCACTTATTTGTTTATTCGCGATTTGAATTCATTTGTTGGGGTGCCATTCAGTGAATTACGATGAAACGTAAATTAAAGAGAATGAGGTGTGTCAACGTAAACAGTAATGCGGGGTGAAGATATATTAGTTTATTTTCTTCACTGATGCAGTGTTTTATAATTGAAATTATTAGAGACGTGCATGGGTTTATCTCTTACGTAATGTTTGTATTTAAAACTATGCAAGTACAATATAATTATAACGTAAAGTTGTAATTGTCGGTTTAAAAGTAAGCAGTAAGCAGAAATACGCCGACGTAAATAAAAACAAACAAAAAAAAGTAAGCCTCTTCTAAAAGATTTTGTACATTCAATTGCAGATGGAAGAAGAATTATATTGTTTGCTGACTAAACTGAGAACATTTTGTAATCCGATAATTCTTCGTGGGATGAAAGTCTGATATTCAAATTGTCTAAATATATAATTTTTGTAAATCCCTTTCACCTTCAGCTTTACCGTTAGAAATTGCACCTAAGAGTTCATTATTATTGGTAAACCTTGTTTTAATATCTCTTAAGGTAATGTCGAAGGCTAGAATATTAGTTTGAAATGTTGATGGGTTATCAAATCTGTTTGATGTAAGACAGTCTATGAATCCTACATCGAATTATTTTCGACGTTAATAGTGCAACTGATACATATCTTCTGCGCTGTGAAATTGCGTATTCATATTATTTATTATTTTTTTGTAAATACTTCCTCTTCAAGAAAAGAGATGTAGCATGGGACATTTTATTTGAAAAATTGTTTCAACTTAATGTTTAGCTTCCACAATAACCAGATGTGGTCTATGATTACAATAATGTACATGCTATATTTTCCGGTTTAATTGTTTGTGAAGTAATGCCTCGTTTCTAATCACGCATAGAAGATGCTCCATTGTACTGGCTAAAAACTGTAATCTTGCCCAAACCGTAAACTTAAAAAAATATTGGTAGACATTTTGGTATCCAAGACAGGAAACGATTTTATTATCAGAATTAATTCTTTAGTTTTTCATTTATGATATAAATGGTGTTCCAATAAGACGGATCAATGTTAACAGTAAATAAGACAATGTTATTTGAAAAAAAAAATTGATTTCTTTATTGAATCATATTATTTGGTACATGGCAATTATGTGTGAAAGATAATATAGCCCAAATGTTCGCCAAATATTTGGCGGCACACCTCCACTCGATGGTCAAAATTTTTTTGACATTTCTGTATAATTGCTCCTCGATCTCACCAATATGCCTTGTTATCTCATCCTTCAGCTGTTGAATTGTTGTTGGCTTAGACCTTGTTACGGGCCAAACGGGCTTTTGCGTCGACCCCTAACCGGATAGGTGGAAACAGGTCTGCAGCTTAGCTCAGAGGAGTAGGGGCAGTTCACAGAAATCGCTTACGGGAGGAAATCTTCCTAGTTGTTTACAGGGTATGTCGGAAATTAACGGGCGCCACCTTCCAAATCACAGCTGATTGTGTAGGTCCTCGTGGAAGGCCGAGAAGCCGACAGCTTACGGGAATGGAACTCACCTTTATTGTGCCTCCTCCTATATATATGAAGCTTGCAAAGTTCGTACCCACACAAATACAGAATGCACAATAATAAAAGAGGCAGTAAATTTTAAAACACATATACATAATTAAATTATTGGGAATGACAAAAGTACAAAAGAATGACAGCAAAAGGTGATTTTAATAACTCTATATTAAAAGCTTATAATTTGAACGTTCAAGACAAAAAAACTCGCCGCCGCTGGCGTACGTCATTTACATTTTCCAAACACCTACGTGGCCAGTGACGCCGGAGCTTACAGGAGTGACACAGTATATATAAAAAAATTACGCTACACTTTGTAGTACACAATAAAAAGACAGTCGGCCACCGAAGATCGCTTCATGTTACATAAAAAAGGTTCAATCCCTTGAAATTTTGCAAGCTGACGCGAAAATTCTTTCTTCACAGCACAAAAAAACGTAGTTCATTACCTTGAATTTCGAACAGTGAGACGGAGCCAGGCACAATGTCGGAAGTATTTTTCCAGAAGCAGGTCAAGTCTGGGGTACTTTCAGGTCCGGAAAAAGGTAGACAACTTCTACAGAAAACTTTGGGGCGAAATAGTTGTCGCCGCAACGGCACAGGTACAGGAACAACGAATGGGTTCGATACTAATCCGCCAAAGGCGATCGACAAATTCGCGATGAATTGCCCTTCCAGGGTTGAAAATTCCAGCATGTTTTCTTAAAAATCCGACACTTGTTGATATTCTGTTCACTCCACGCTCTGATACAGCGATACGAAATTACACGCGATGGATACCCATCGAAAACATAAGCCGCCCCTGCTGTACTTAATTTCTTAACGGCCCTCTTAGATGGAATTGGTGGACCGGAGTCATCGGTTGAAGACTGACTGCAGGACTCAACGAAACGAGAACTTGGATTCCCCAAAAAATTGCACCACATTACGAAATACTTCTAGAACGAAATTGACACGTGCGTCTTCCGAGGATAAACATTTCCGAGAATTGTTTTTAAACGGCAAATCTAGCCTACAAAGGGAAACTTCAAAATTGGCCTCGTCATAAATCAATCTTTAAGAACAACAAAATACCCAAAACTGTTAACATACAAACGGCAAATAAAATAACGTTTTTAATTCGTATGAAGCCGCAATTCGGACGGAGTGGTACAATCAAATGAACATAACAACCTTACTCTTGAGATAACCCCAAAGGAAGAAGTCCAAAGGCGTTAAATCGCACGATCTTGGTGGCCAATTGACTTCGCTGTTTCGGGAGATGATGCGACCTGGTAACTTCTCATTCAATAAAGCCATTGTTGCATTGGCTGTGTGGCATGTGGCGCCGTCCTGTTGGAACCGCAAATCGTCGACATCCATACCATCCAATTCAGACCATACATAGTTGGTTATCATGGTACGCTATCGCTCACCATTCACCGTAACAGAATTCCCGGCATCATTTTCGAAGAAAAACGGTCCAATGATTCAGCCAGCAAAAAATGCACACCAAACAGTAGGTAAGCTTTTGTGGATGCATCGGCTTTTCAACAATCGTCCTTGGATTTCCATCAGCCCAAATGCGGCAAATCTGCTTATTAACGAAGCTACTGCGATGAAAATGGGCTTCATCACTGAAGATGACGTACAACGGCGTACACGAGCACGCAATGGTGTTTTCACATCTGCCATCGACCCAGTTTGTTTGAATTTTTTAACAATTTTTCCAATTGCCCTCCGATTGGTCGATTATGCTGACCAAAAATATCGCGAAGTGCGCGAAATTGTTGAAATTGCCAAAGACTGAGCTTGTCAAATGTCAAAATCAGATGTCAAAAATCATTTGACGTTTAAACCTCATTCACGTTTAACATCGATCTGTCTTATTGCAACACTCTTTATCTAGAGAGCTGGACATGGGCTCACAAGACAACATCTATGTAGCAAAATACAAAAACACAAGACATCATGCTAAATGACGAAGAAGAAGATATATCTAAGCCATTCTAAGCCTAATGGCGAAATTTTTGGTTAATTTTATTACGTGCGTCATTTTCTAAAATAATAAATAAGGGATTATCAGAATTGGAAGAAGGTGCCCTCCTCCTTTCCGTAAGGCGAAGACCTGAACGGCGGACCTTTGAATACCCGTCCCGCTGAGATCAACATCGCGACTCCGAAAGGGTGGGCGATAGAAAATTCCGAAAGGGGCCTAACCCCCCCCGATAATTATACGTGCATTGGTGACATTTCAAAGGCAGGTGAGCTACAACTCACGCTCTTGACACTATTAGAGTGTGGTCTGTTTCTAGTAATTACAAAAACTTTGATTTTCTTCGTATTTTCTGTTTGTGTAACAATAAAATTCCGGATATTTCTAGTAAGATGTTGATAATGGGAATTCGTTAATGCGAAGTACAGTTTATGTTTGGAACTGCCTTGTCTATAGTCTAATTAATAATATTTAAACATCAACTAGATTTATTAATGATTTATTTTTGTTTGATTTTAATTCGCCCGCACAATTATACATCAAGATATGACACATCACGAAATTAATTTTAGATGCTTGTTTATATTTGCACATGTTGATAACTGCCCTTATCAGCATTTCATACACTGTATATTTAGACAACGATCATATCGCACTCGTAATGTACCAGAGTGTTTGTATTTTCCGGACGTATTCGTTTTCAAGAAAAACTTCCCCCGCCAAACGATGATTGATTGTTCGTTCGCTCAAATTGTTGTAACGTCACGAGGTCACCATTTCATCATTCCATCAGCGAATGTCTCGCTATTAAAACAACATTAGCGCGTGGAAGTGGGCACGAGATAATTTTCCTAAGAGGTCGAGGGTTAATCTTGTGAGCTAATGAAAGCAGGAACGATTCCTATCCACGTTAATTTCTTCGGCGCGTAGCTTGAAGGTGGGCACTCCTTTGTTCCGGTAGACGACCAAACCCCGCTCGTTTGCTGTTACATAATTCGTTATGGGGTTCTCGAAACGAGAGCGAAGTTGTGTTGTTTTCTGGTGAACGGGAACTTTCTCCGCTCTGCATTCTTATCAAGCCGGTGGCATTTCCCCTTCGAAAACTAGAGCCATTAGGTAACGAGATTGTGCGTAGATACGGCGTTGTTTTACTAATGGAAATTTGCAATTGGCATGTAGTGCGTGTCATGTAAGGAATGGCTAATAATTATAATAATTATGAGCTGACGAGGAAACTTAGTTTTCTGGACAGGGAAAAGAAAGAAATCCAGTTCAACTCAGTTGTAACGACACCATTAGGAATGACATAGTCTTCTCGTTATATCCGTTAAACCCAATATTCCGGAAAATTAAAAAAATATATTTATTGGAGTAGAACTTGTGTGTTGTTTATTATAACCAGAAATAAATTTGCACATTTGGAAAGATTTTAAATGGCTTTTATGTACTGAAGAATGCCTAAATAATGCGTCAGAAAAATCAATATATTACTGAATACAGGTTTAAATAATATTGCGGAGTAAATATCTTACTAAAGAATGCAAATTTAAATTAATAAAAAAACTTCTTCTTCTGAATATAGGCCAGTGGCCTGTTAATTACCTACAATGGAGTAGGTTCTGTCTCGAATAGAAAAGAGAAGTTCAACTACATGGTTTACGATTTGTAAATTGTATTTAAGGAAAGCCAAATTGAGAAGTTTAAGTGTTAACGGGTTGGTTTATAACCGAACTTAATGTTTTTTTTTTGTTCTTAGAAAGGGAATGAGTGGCCGAGTTAGACTTTAAAAGGTTTTAGTCCTGATTGCTAATGGTATATTGTAGTTTCAATCCAAATGAGTTGCAAAAGACACCTTAAGTTGTAAAACTCCGTCCTACATTTTTTTTTCGTACCGTTACAGAAGAAAGTGTGATAAAGTTACAGGTTTAAATGGTCTAATTCTATGCTGAAAATTATATTATTAGAGTTCGCAATCACCTGAGTAGGTTGGACAAGATGGAGGTTATCAAATATTAAAGTTATTTCGAAGAAACTCTCGTTACGAGTAGCATCTTGTATTGTTGTATGGATTACATCTAATCTAATTGCGTTTCTTCGACTGCTAGAGCGATAGACTAAAGCCATAGTTTGCAAATTGTGTAATTATAATTGTTTCAGTATAATTATTGTAGAAAAATTAAATTTGGAAGTTTAAGTTCAATGGGTAAGACTGAAACCTAAATTGATTTCCGTAATTACTACAGAATATAAGACAGAGGAAATGAAAGATTTACTACTCTTAACAGGCTAGTGGTTCAAGTATAAATATTATAATTTTCTGAACTCATTTGAAAATACCTAAATTACGAAAATTTAAGTTATACTGCTTGGAATCTAAACGAACGCTCTCCATAAAGATTTCTTCCGAGTATTTTTTGCCATCAATAAACAATTTTGTAAAACGTGACAGCAAATTTAGCATAACATAGAGCTCAGGGTCTAAGTATAGGTTTAAACAAACAAATTTTAAACGTATTTTATCGCAAAATGTCAGACAGAAATGCACAATGTAAGCCTCTGGAAATTAATTTCTCTGGATTCAGTAACAAGTTTCCACAAATGTAATTCGCTTCGTTTGTGGAGTTCAACATTTCACAATTAAAGTAATATTTGCAATGCAAAGTTCTTACCGGATTAAAGACAAAATTTAGTTTTATGTCGAGATTTCATCGTCCAAGAAAATAATATCATGTGACTTCAATCTAAATTTTTTTATTTTAATGGAATAATTTCTAATGTAAAGGTGGTATGTAACTATTTTACCATAGTACTGGTGCTCAGTTCAATGCACAAACAACAAGCACTTATCGGATTAACCTGTAATCCGTAGTTGACGAGGGTTAATATATTGGGGTAAATTTTTGGAAATTTTTAAAGCAATTTTAGGTAGTAATACCAAATTACAAGTATGTTATACAAGTTGAAGATGTAATTAATCAAATTTTAGCATCTGAATAACTTAGTTCACCATGCTAAAGAGCTGGGTTTTCAAAAATCTAATTATTTTCTCATTTATGGGCTAAAACACCTGTATTATAAAAGAGCCTCACATATGTTTATTACCAACATTTTTATAATTTTATTTTTATACTCACAAGAAGCTTCTACTCTGTTTAGCAGAAACGTGATGTCTAGAATGTCATCTCTTGCTAAATACCAGCCTTAAACCTTAATCTAAGGAATGATTCATTAAGGAGCAAAGGAATTCGTTTCCATTTCAAAGGGCGTTGTCTGACTGATTTGTAATTTTAGTTTTTCAAACCGTATTGCATAAGAAAAGACAGTATTTGTTGTAAGACTAACATTTTAAACCAACCATTTTTTCGCATATGTAATTGCGAGAGACAGTGAAAGAAAGAGAGGCAGGGGAAGAGGTATTTGCAACACTAAACGGTTTGATCCGCAGCTAATTAATTGTGTAAATTATCATATTCTCGACTAATTTTTAAACTAATCATCACTTATTAGTTTCGCGTAAACACGTAGGGAATAACAAATGTTTTCTTTCTTAAATTTCTTCATCTTTTCCGTGGAGAGAAAGTATCTGGAAGTATTTAGTTTATCAGCCTACGCATTCGTCCATTTATATACTTTATTTAAACAAGAGTTGTTTGACATTACTTTTAGTAATTAACAACGCTGATAAGCTTATTTATAAAACAACCTTAACGACTTCTGCAACAATCATAACTTGTTTAGCATTACTGTATTATTCATTCTGGATATTCTTAGAACTGTTGGTATCTAGCCATGTACGAGTAGTGACGTCACGTTTCTGGTTGCTGTGAGAAACGCTATTAATTTTGCATCGTCTTTATTATGCACAATTAGAAAACGATTTGCATCTATGGGATGTTGTGGCTTCACCTGCCCCACGCTTTCCTCGCCGGCATTAAAGAGGCGACCACCTACCCATACACACCTCTGCATCGCTAATCGAACACAAAGACTTCATGGGGCGTTGCAGTTTTATTGAGTTATTCAACCCGAAATCATAATGACCGATGCTCAATCTAATCAGTAACACAAAATAATGTATTCGTTTTCGCCTATTTTTAATGGTCTGTAAGTAAATAAAAATAATTCGATTAAATGCTAACTAGAATATGTGGGACGGGATCGAACGGAATGGGGACGGGATTAGATTAGCTCATCGGCTAATGGGGAAAATTTTGGACCTCTGCTATGAAACATTGCATTCTTTATGTTCACCCTGTTGCGGCAATATGAACAAAAATGAAAACAAGGCGTGGAAGACGTCGCGGACAAAGCTAGCGGAATGAAGCTTTACTGGAAGAAATGACTTAGCTTGAGCATAATTTTTTTTATTTTGTAATATCTTTAAATTTCTTATCTTCGATCTCATTTTAATTTAACTGACCCAACGTAATTTAATTTAACCTTACTTTATCTTTAACATTAAACTAACGTAACCTAACATTAACCAATATAACCTAACACTTTGACGCATTAACTCAAGTTTACATGGTAAAATAGCGTTTTGTTGTAAAAGCGTTGTAACTTTATTCGGATGCTGTTTACAATATTTTTTTCCTTCAACAACGAACACAAACCTAAATTAGGATTGGATTTCAATAACCTGTACAAAGATACTTTTTTGTTTTTTTTTAGATCTGTAGGCTTAGATTTATATCAAGAGATCCAAAAAAAGCTGATCCTCAGCGGGCTGTGGAATGAAAAGTCACGTCTTTACTAGACTAAAGGAATGTTTATGATGTCAGATAAATTAGTTATCTTTTTTCTGATACGAATCTGACAGATTGTTAAAATGATTTTTAATACATTTCAAAGAGCATTCATTATTGAATCTTACTTTTGGAACGGCTTTCAAGTTGACGGAGAATGGACCTATTCGATTCCTCCTTGTTTTGTGCAATTCCGAGAGAGGTATCCCAATGAAATTATTAGTTATTACATACCGAAAATTGATAGCTAACACAACCTAACCTGAAATTGACATCATAAACATTAGAGAAATAGAAAATATAGAAAAGACGTGACTTTTCATTCCACAGCCCGCTGGGGATCAGCTTTTTTTGGATCTCTTGATACTAGTGTGTGCTCTTGCCAAGTTTGTGGGTTGACCCATTTTCTTCTACCATCGCACTTTTTTTTTGGGTCAGCTAATCCTGGCATGAAGGATATGATCATTAGACTTGGTCTTGGGTAAATGATTTCCATGATACTCTGTATGTGGCATATTAACTAAAATTGATATAGAACTAGTATTTTAGAAATATGTACTTGCATTTGTGATATCATCTTCCTTTCTCCCTGTTACGGGCCAAACGAGCTTCTTCGTCGACCCGCAACAGGATAGGTGGAAAAAGTCCTACAGCGTAGCTCAGAGGAGAAGGGGGGGGGGTTCACGGAAACCGCTTACTGGAGGGAAATCTTCCTAGTTGTGTACAGGGTAGGTCAAAATTACCTGGCGCCAGCTTCCAAATTACAGCAGATTACCAGTTCTCCTGGAAGGCCGAGAAGCCAGCAGCTTACGGGAATCGGACTCACCTTTATTGTGAAACCTTCTATATGTAAAGCTTGCAAAATTCATGCACACAAAGATAAAAATACACAAAAATAAAAGATGTGGTAAGTTTCAAGACAGTTTAATACAATTTATGAATACACTTTACTTAACTAAAAGAAGAAAGCGACTGAAGGTCGTTTTACGTCGTATTTTTTTTAAAAAGGTTCAGCACTTGATGCTTGAAAATTAACTCGGAAATAGTTTTCACCGCACAATTAGAATTTCTCCTACATTAGTGTTGTTCGGTAGGAGCAGAGAGAGGCACAACTGGGGTGTTCCTAAGATTTTCAGGAAGTGGGAAAAATTCGCTGGTACGCCGCTGAAGATTGGATCGCTTCTAACAGGGCTTTTTCGACGTCGAGAGAGAAGAGGAGGGAATTTTACATGTTAATATCTCCGCCGCTGGACGGGAGGATCACTTAAAACAGCTCGAAGCACAGAACTTCCACGCATTTGATCGCTTTTATCCGACACAGTCGAGAAAATAAATTCACTGAATTGTTTTTGAAAAACTTTGACACTCTGCTAATATTTTTAATCCAACGCAAGTCGAAAATTCTTTTGCCTAACACAAAAAGATACGAAACGATTACTCAATTAGCAGAAGAGCTGCGACACAACCCGGTATCCAGTTCCAATTTCTAAATTAGCCTTCCTAGCTTATTAGATGCTATAGTTTATTTTTATATTGTAGTTATTCAAACATTTGGTTTCGTTAGGTTAAAATGCTTTTGATATCCTTTATTTCATTTGTAAAAAAATGTTGGGTTGGCTACTATTGACATCATTTATTGTTTTGTTGTCAATATTAGAGAGCTCGTTTACAAAGTTATATGCAATTTATTTTAATTCATTGTTTTCGATTCTAATATTTTAAACGAACTACTTTTTATTAATCTATATCGGGGGTTGCCATTCTTTTCAAGGGATTGGGCCAACTGAGTAACCGATAAGTGGGGGGGGGGGGGGCAGACGTATTGCGTAATTAAAGGTTTTTTTGTAAGCTTAGCTACTGAAACCAATTACGGTATCGTAAACCTTATGTAGGGAAATGGTATATTTTTCGATTCACGGAATCTTCTGCTCTGCTCTTCTGCGAGTAGAGCATTCGAGCAGGAGTGGTGAGTCTCTAGGTTTGTATTCTCCATTCAGTGTGCCACCGGAGCGTCGTGGCAACCACTATCCTTCCGATGAGTACCTGCGAGCTATTGGGATTGTGGTAGGTTCTAGTGTACCACGTCTCAGATTCACTATTATACAATTTTGCTATTAGTAAAACCAATAGAAGGAACTAATCGAAGTGTTTTAGTCAAGAATTGGCCCTCGAAGCAAACTCCTGCAGTAAATTATTTCTAACTTAGTTATAATTTTATATTATGTTAGTCAATTTCATGTTGTTTTGTTTAAATAAGTAGATATTAGAATAAAGAACAACAAAAAGTAAAATTTTTTCATTACTTCATAGAGAAATGGGGAAGAAAAGTGGTATAAAAGTATACCACCTCCTGGGTAGTCTGACCATTCTTCGACCTCTCGACTTAAGGGTTAAGGTTCCATCAATAATAATAATCATAAAAGCATGAGTTAAAGGAAAAAATAAGTGGTAAACGAAACATTACGTGGGCCGCACGAAAAAGAGTTTTTTGACGAAACTACAAGGGCCGCAAGAAAGGTTTTAGAGGGTCGCGGATTGCCGACCCGTAGTCTGGAAACTATCGATACCTATTATTTTATGTTTAATAATAATGTTAACATTCATTTTTGGATAGATGTTGTCAATATTTGGTGATTTAAGCATCTTTTTATTACTATTTATTTGACCTAAAGTGCTCATAAACGTCAGTTCAATTATGAAATTTCTCCAAGATGCCACCTGACAGTTAAGCCACCCACGCGTTAATTAAATTTTGCCGATGGGTCCACGATTTTGAAACAAACGCAATCTAGGTTAATCGACGATGCTATTACTCATCTAAACAGAAGGATTAACCTTTCCGAAAAGGAAACAATAACGGGTTACATAATGTTTGTTATGTATATTGCGGATTAGCAACTATGAGCGAGCGCCTTTTACTTCTCATGAATGGGTTCATCGTGTTACTATCTGATACCTTGTCGAACCCACCGGCTCCTCCGTTCTGCTTCGATACTATGTCATGGTCCATGGATCAGCTCCTCCCATCTTGATCGTGAGATCGTGACCAAAAGATATAATGTTAACCATGGGCGTGTCTAGATTGCACTTGCATGTTAAATGCAAATCTGGCTCGGCGTGTCCGGATTGCAAGAGCAAGTAGCCATTCACTTCCAGGAGCTTCAAGGATGATCGCATTCTGTTTCTTTCAGTATTATTTTATGAGTCGATTAGAATGCCTTTTTTCAAAGTAGCTTTTCCGATACAAGCTTAGTATATCGACTTCCTACTTTAAGTTCTATTTTTTATAAAGAAATGCTTTGTTGGCTTAGCTTTTGAATATTATGAACAAGTCGATGTTGAATAAGTAACGGCTATAGGTGTGATAGAACTATTACTGGCTTAAGCAAGTAATAGCGTTGGATATCAACAGCAGAAATGGAACAACATTAGATAAGTAATACCGAGAAAAACCTTTCCGATTCGGTTTTCTCATTACTGTTTATAGTGGTAGGCATACGAGATTTATTTATAGCAATTGGTGTCTCGAATAGCATTGTTGGAGGTTGTTTCCCAAATGTAATTATCCCCAGGTATGTCTCAAATATCAGTTGATATAATAGAGCCAGAAAAATCGCCGCCATGGAACACAATATTTTAATAACTAATTTATGATTACATTTTCATTTGAATTATAAATTTAGAAATTGTCTCGCGTATAGAGTTACCTTGAGATATGCCCCAAACACTTATTTTTTTTAAGACATTACACAGTTGCCGCTATACTAATATGGAAATTACACTTTAACGTCCTATTTATGATTAAACTGCTTTCTGAAGTATTAGCTATTAAATTGTCTCAAGTAGCGTTAACGAATGACGTTTCTAAAATACTGCAATTAATAAATTCTTATACCTGCAGGTAATATTTTTAAATTGTTTGAAATTGTGTTATAAGTACACATGTGTGCCTTAAATAGCGTTATCGATGATATGTTTTCAACACGGCAATACAACATTTGATTTGATGACTTTTAATGAGAAAATTCCAGACAAGGTTTTTAACAGTAGGATTCCACGGTTTCCATCTAAGATTGGGGAATTGTATGTGGTGGGTTGCAGTACACGATTTTTATAAATTGCGTTGTAATGCTGAGGTTTCGAGTCCAAACCAGAATCCACTTTTTGCTTAGAAAGCAATATATTAAAATATATTAACCACTAATAAATTTTCTTGTAAGCATTATCTGTTAGACTGTCTCAAGTAGCGTAATCTGGGGAGGTGTCTCAAGTAGTCACGGAAATACATATTGTTATTATCTTCAATGAAGATAAGAAGACATTGCTAGAACCACAGCCGTCGAAATTGTATTTTAATGTGTTTTGATAAAATTATTTTCTACACTATATCTTTAAAACCGTTTCATGTATATTACAATGTTTAATTCGCGATCGGTAATGCTAAATTTTAAATTGTTCCAAGCAGGTTACCGGCAGTTGCGTCTCAAATAGTGCTTCACAAAAACATTTGTATCAGTTTTAATGATAAGATGTATTTTAATCACGATTAAATTCCCTTCTAGAACATTAACTATGAAGCAGTGCTAGCTGGAGATACTTTGAACATGGAAAAATCGTTGGTAGAGCCACAGACACTGGCACTCTGTTTTAATTTTTAATTCGGATCTGAAATATTCATTTTGAAATTGTCATAAGTCGGATAGCAGTAGATGTGTTTCAAATACTGTCACGGAGATATTTTATCCTTTTAATCTGGTGAAGTCAATTTGCTACAGCTACTGCCATTGAAACTGTATTTTAATGGCATACTTAAATTCTCATCTTTAATTTAAAACCGCCTCAGGTAGCGTTATCGGGGGGATGCCTCCCAACTTATTACACCGAAATGTTTTAAGCGCTTCAAGGGATAAAAAAATCGTTCCAGTCTTTAAAAATCGAAATTATGATTCAACCTCCTTCTGAAACATTAACTTCAAAATTACAATGCATTAATTCAAATAAAGGCGATTTGCAGCCCACCGCGTAATTCTATTCGTATTAATTAATCCATTGAGCTAAATGAAATGCGGTTGCTTCCTCCCTTGGCGAGGCTGCGGGTTATTAATTAACGTTACCAGCTTTCGGGTCATTAGCGGACGTAGGTTAGGTTGATGTGAAAAACGTGTTTTCTAGTTTAAATCTCTCAAAATTTATGGCAGCCAATTTTCTAAATTGCAGTCCGGCGGCTGCTCTAATTATTCATTTCAAAAGTTTGCGTTTTGCCCCGAGAAAGGACGGCCTTTTCCTACTTTTCCGTTTGGAAAGTGGATGTTACCTTCAACACAAATAAGAAACGAACATCTGCCTCATTAAAAAATGAAGAAATATGAGGTAATGTACGGGGATGCTTGAACAAGTTTCTGCTTATATTTTGCCTATAGAAGTTTAACTCATTTGTATTCCGTAACTGTAGTAGTATTTACATTTTCTTTTAAAAAAAATCGATCACGTTTTATAAGTACCGTTGTATAAAGGTATTTCGTTAGAAAGTAGGTTGCTTATACGTAAATGTTCATAAATCAGCAAAAACACCTGCCCTACTAAAGCAAGCAAGAGATATTTACCTACCTCATTTAGTTCTATGTACCTACAGGGGATCGGAAAATTACGTTGCTAATGCTGTGTCTATTCAGATTATTTTAAACCAGGTCAGAACATTTTTGAACCAGGGAAAATAATGATCTAATTGAAAATCATCTAGGTAGTAATTTTTGTCAAAAAGTTAATGTCTTAATGGATTCTGTTAACTTCAACATTTCTTAGCATGTCTGCGATATTCCAAAATAGTGTAATAGGTAATATAAAAACTGAAATCTATTAACGTACAATTTTATACGACTCTGTAGACCAAACAGTAATTACTCCCATCACAATCGCGCGAATACGTAATTATAAGTTGTTCGAGACGGCAATAAATAAATATAAATTGATGGTTATTTAATATTGTGAGGAAGTTACTTAAAAGGAACCGTGTCAAGTGCACGGGTGCAGTGACTCGTAGCGGTGGTACGATAAGCACAGCAACCGGCGGCGACATCCTTTGTTTTGCTACCAGTTCATATCCGTTTTAATAGTCGTACCGCAGGAGGGGGGCGGATCGCCGAGGAGCCCCCAGAAGTGTCATTGCCACATACGGTCGCTCGTACGCTTTGCTGACTACGCACACAACTTCTGCAATTAGTATAATAATTAGTCTCTTGAACTTGCTTTGTTTCATGTGACGTTATCGTCAGGTAGCTTGCGCGGATTAATTGATATGCGAAGAGGATATTGCGCGACGCACGCATGACACTGGATGGATTGTTGGGCAGACCAAATGGGTGTTATGAAAATCCCCATCAAATGCGGCAAGTGTGCCGGATCACTGCGTAGAACAAATGTCTGAATATAGAAGAAATAATTATTACGAATTTGTGTTTAGAAATGGATAACAGTGCCTTGAATAAATGTATACATTTGTAATTCAATTTGGAAATACAACTATTTAAACTATCTAATCTGTCTGTTTTTCAACTCTTAAACTATATCTATAGCAAATCTACTTCCCATTGCTGGATTCCGGCATTCTGCTTTGCCACCAAAAAAGCTTTAGGTATTAACAATCCACTGTTGCCAAAGCGCGAGGGGAGAATTTGTATGGTGGGTTACAGCACGATCTTTTATTTTGCTGCTTCGGCGGTGTCTAGAACTTAATCCTGGCGTTTGCCCAAAAAGTGAGCGCTCTACGAAATGAGCTAGCGAGCACACTATGACATTATTTCTATTGTTTGTTTCTTTGCATTAGGTCGTGTTCTTTCTCTTTTTATACTACGTATCTCCCTGTGTTTGTATCCTTTTTAATATTTTAGCCTCTTCCTTAATCCTTATCTATTGCAGCTCGTTGTTTCTCCTGTAGCCTCTTCTTGTCTTCTCATTTTCCAATCTCTTTTTTCATGTGCTCTCCCCTTCTTTTTTGATCCCTAATCCCATGCTCGTTGGTCGAGCTTTAGCTTCTGTAATATATTCAGTTTCGCTCTTCTTGCTTAATCTCTTTCTTGTTGGTTTTTTCGCATGTTCCCTCTTTTCTTTAATCTGTTTATTTGTCTTTTCTCATAATATCTTAAGGTTATTTAATGTTTGTTGTGATATTTTTTTCGCGGGATCTCTACTTAAGGTTTCTAAATTTGAGGTCGCTACAAGATTATTAACTTTTTGTATCTCTTCATATGAGAACCGGGACCGACGATTTTTTCGTACCCGCCGAAGCACGACCGGTTGCATATGCCACTATAATGGTCCACCCATTTGAGTACTGACCAGTGCGGATTGTGCTGGACTACGAATACCGTTTGACCGGCGTTCGTAGTGCTCCGCCATGCAACCGTTTTTTGTATGTAATCATCTTTATTACCTTTATCTGCTCTAACAGAAGTTAGATTGTTTGTTGTGATTTTTTCTTTAACGTTTACTAATACTCTACACTCAAACATAAACTTCACATTAGAAACAGAACAAAAAAGGTGTATTAATTATTTAGACTTAAACATAAAACTTAGTTAATTCCAAAAATAAACTCGAATGTCTATTTGCAGAAAACCTACACAAACAGATATCACAATACCACAGGACTCATGTAACCATAAACACATAAATTAGCAGCCTATAGGTCATTTATACATAGAGCTTTAACAGTTACCCTAAGTAACAGTGATTACACCAAAGGGATTTCGATTATTAAACAAATTGCACACAGTAATGGATACAACACAAAACTGGTAGACACACTAATCAAAAAGAGAGATTATAAATTAGCAATTCAAAGAATATATTTGAAAGACCACTCTGAAAAGGTTAAATATATTCCAATTCCTTATTTACGTGATATATCGGAAAACATTGCTAAAATCATTATCAAATCAAGTACATTTAAAGTAAGTTATAAAACAACAAAAAACACTTTCAACACCTTATTCAATGCAAAAAATAGGACTAACGATTTGTTAAAATCAGGTATTTCCAAATTAAACAGTTCGCAGTGTAATTATGTTTACATAGGTGAAACAATTAGAAATTGTAATACCAGATACAAAGAACATATACGCTCATACAAATACAAACACCCAGAAAAATTTAACTAGGCTAAACATATATTAGAACACAATCATGCATTGACATGAAAGAATATAATAACATTTTTACACTTCTGTGATGATAAACATAAATTGGACATACTCGAGGCCTTTCAAATTCACAAACACACCTTTAATGAATGAGTAAATTGAGCTTATAAATTTCCCGCTTTTGTAAGTTGTGGAATAGATTAGAGCCAAGTCCGAAATTAAGATCCAGTCTGCTGTTGCCCTAACTACTAATGTTTACAATATAAAATGCTTTTGAAAGTGACATGTAAAATGTCGAAATAGGTACGTATAAAGTACAAAAAGTAAATACCTGTTGATATTGAATCTATTACTATTATTATTATTATTAAAATATAAATATGATTTTCAACGAAGTAAGACCAGAAACAATTAACATATTTTTTCCTCGTTTCCACGTTTTTTCTATTTCTCCATCCACGTTATGTTTGGTCATGGCTAATGTTTTTACTTCTCTTTTTTCTGTTTCGTTCTCTTTGTATGTTATAGCATCCTCTGCGATTTTTCTGTTCATCATTCTTTCTACATGGCCTGTCATTTGCGGCATCAATTTCGCTTTGACATTATTCAGTGTTTCTTGCTACTATATCCTCTTCGCCTCTTTTTATTTTATACCGGCAGTGCCTGCTCTCTAATGCAGTCTCCTCGTTTCATTTTTATTAGTCTCTGCGGTACACCCTTCTTCCTTGCTGCCGATATAGGACTACTCTTTTTCTTTTGCCCTTTTGCATATTCTTCACTTTAACTACTTCTCCTTTTCTCTACACCTACACATATAAGCCCTTTTTTCGAACGCTGAACTTGCATTCTTATTGAAGCTCTTAAAAGTTTATTATTCAACTTTTATGCGTCGTGCCCTTCTCCCGCGTCCTATTTGCTGTCCTTCTATTATTGTTTTGCTTTCTCTTATGTGGCTGTTTGAGTTCTTCGTCTTACTTCACTCTTTATGTATCTTCTACTTTTTTCTATTTTATTATAAAGGCTGTCTCAAAATGAGCTCAAGATTTGAATTGGCCGGCATTTTCTTTTAATCAAGAGTGCTGGACTAAACATTTGACAACTGTCAAGTAGACGCATCGCGATTATCAGTCATGGAACGCTACACGAACTAACAGCGGATTTTAATAGTGAAAACTGATTTAAAATATGGTGAAAGTTTAGCGGAAAGAGTTCGCAGAGTACGTGCAATTTTCGGTCAACAACATCAGGTCATCTTTGGTCAGGCCGGTCCATTGAAAATATTGCCTTAGTTACTGCAAGTATTGGTGAAAATCCAGGCACATCGATTCGAAAGCAGGTTGCGAAGAGTTTTAAAGGAAGATCCCCATCTGCATCCTTATAAAGTTCAATTGACTCAAGAACTTAAGCCAGGCGATCATGCGCAACGCCGTACCGTTGTTAACTGGGTGTTGGAAAACCAAATACTGGACAACGCTGATTTTGTTAGAAAAATTGTCTTTAGCGATGAGGCGCACTTCCACTTGAATGGGTACGTGAACACACAAAACAACCGGATTTGGGGAGCAGAGAATTCACATGTTGTTCCTCAGAAAGCAATGCATCTACAACGAGTCACCGTTTGGTGCAGTGGTTGAGCCACACTTCTTCGAAGACGACGCCCGCAATGCAGTGACAGTGAATGGTGAACGTTATAGCAATATGATAATGGAGTTTTTGTGGCTCGCATTGGTCGGTATGGATTTAGACGAGATGTGGTTTCAGCAGGACGGGGCAACCTGTGACACTGCGCGAGAGACAATGCAGTTGTTGCATGAGAGCTTCCCTGGCCGTGTAATTTCACGCACTGGCGATCAGAATTGGCCACCGAGATCGTGCGATCTAACGTCGTGCGACTTCTTCTTGTGGGGTTTTGTGTAGTCTTCCGTCTATGTGAACCAACCAACCACAATTTTTGAGCTGAAGGAAGAACTTCGATGTCTTATTGGCCAAATTGAAGGGCAAATGTGCATAAATGTAATCAGCAACTTCTCTAAAAGGGCAAGAGTGTGCCAGCAGAGCCATTTGTTGGGTGTTCTCTTCCACACATAATCGCCATATGTATACTTCATAGTAAAATTAAAATATTTGCAGTAAATTACGTGTTTTATTGAAATATTAAATCTTGCGCTCATTTTGAAACACCCTTTATCTGCTGTCTTTCTATATCTTAACACAGATTCACTATATTTATATATTTTATACAAAAATCGTTGTATTTCGTAAATATATTTGTGGCAACTGAAACTAAATACAATTCAAGAAAAATCATTTCCTAGGTGTGGTGTTACACTTGAAAGCCTCTCAGAATGGCACATTCAAGTTTTTTCATGTTTTTGCTTTTTTTTGTTGACAACAGAACGCGATCGAGCGTAATTTAATGACGGTTGTCTTAAAACTTGAAGGTAGAATCCGGTAATGTAATGCAAAATCTGGTAATTGAATCACGCGCGGGATAATCGGGCACGAATAACGGTCAAGACGTTTTTGTCGAGAGAAACTTCGTAAAACTACCGCACCATAGCTGAAATTAAGCAAGGCAAACCGAAAGGTTAATCGAGTAGAAAGCGGATACAATCGATGAATCGGGAAGTTTTTCGTGTACTTGCCCCTAGTACAAGGTAGCTGAGCTGAATCCTCGGTAGAAGCTCGGTTTATAAGACGTTTATTTTCTAAAAAAAAAACCCAATGCAATTTGGCGATTTATGCAGTTGATTTTTTATTTTTTAATAATGTACAACTTATCTGTTCAGTTAGAAGAGATAATAACAACAGCGTAAGAACTAAAAATAACGATTGGATGACACTGTTTGTGATCGAAAAAATGGCAATATTACAAGGGGTCATCGAGACTTGTATTATATGAGTACTGGTTGCATTTACGGCTCTGAGAAACATACAATTCTACAATTCACAGTTCCATAAGTACTTTAATTAAAACTAATTGCCCTCTCGACCGGTCTTACTCAAAGAAGTAAGACGAGACCGAGACAAGGCGACTGAAGCAAACTGCATAGTTCCCGTTTTTCTTTCCCTTGATGCCATTTTATTTATATCATGTTTGCGTCTGTAGAACACTTGTTCAATTAGAACGACTTTAGAGATCGACGACTAACTGCAAAGAAAGCGCTCTGCTGCTTGTCACATGCTCTTTCATATTAAAATTAGTTCACAATGCAAACTAGATCATATTTATGTACGACATTATGGCGACGCGTGCTGTGAATATTTAATACTAAATTACCAATGTGAATTTATTATATTAATTACCGTAGTAAGTAATATAGTAATGTAATGGATGCTTTTAGCTCTAGTTTTGTAGAATCAGGAATTTTGGAAAATTACTGATTTCATGGGATCGGTATCTCTTGATCGATAGCAATTAAATTTCAAGTGTAAGTATCACACAAAAAATGTATAGACGTATTTTAAAAGATGATTTTCTGTTGCGTACAATTATTAGCTAATTGGTTTAAGATAAGATGAGAAGGATTGTGTATCAACATTTGCCAAACAGTTTCTCTAAGAGAAACGGTTAAATTTTGTTACACGTCATATTCCTGCTTTGTGAAAATGTATTGATAGCCGGGTTTACAAACGCAATTGTTGGCAATTCGTAAATGCTACACAATCGTCGTAGACCTTTCATTTATATGTTGTACGAATCTGTTTTCCTCAAAATTCACCGAATACTACTTTTCCGTTAATATGAACAGCGGTTAGTGACCAATGATGTCTTACGAAAGGTGCAGTAGAATCGAACAAATGTAATTGATAAATTTCCCATAAACACCTAAAACCCAATTTGAAAATTCTGTTCACAGTCAGAGTAGTCACTTGTACGCTTTATTATAGTTCCTACTTGTTACAGATTTCGCAACCGCTTATCTACGAGGACGGCCATCTGCTAGGACAATCAACCAATTCCATCAGAGCGTTGCACTTGACAAATTGACACTCAATTTTCCGAGCACGAGCTTCCTCTACAAGTGCTCAAATTTGAAGATTAATCCGCACATCTTCCGCTTGGTGCGAGTTTGAATATCCTGGATACGTAGAAAGACTAGTCTTCCCTTTTTATTTTTTACGTAAAATATTAAAGGAGCCCGAGAGAAAAAGAAACTGAAAGATTAAACACGAGCTCGTCTGTTTTGCTGTAAAAATTTAATTCCCTATTCCTTCAAAAGTCCCTAGCTTGATACAGAGACCAAACGGTCTGTGCCTGAAGGGAGACAATAAAAGCGAAAGCTATTTCACTGGAAAGAGACGGCTAAACTGAAACGAGAAAATATATGTGTTGGAGGAATAGAGCCGACCTCACGTTTCGTATCATCTTTGATTAGCCGTAGCTCAGCAAATGAAAGTCCCGTTTGCGGGCAAGAGAGAGACAGGCAGCTGGTTTGAATAATTTCTCTCCAGGACCGATAATACCTCAAAATTAAAGAATGGAAGATATAAGATAAAAACCCACCCCAAATATTGTGCGTTGGTTAGCCACTTTTTGTTGTAAAAGTGCGCGATGGATCGAAGGCGGCGTGGGGCACCAGAGGCGGATCAAGCGGGGAGTAGGCGATCCACAAACTTGTTGAACTTCCTGTTCACATGCTGCGTTCTCATTGCGGCCGTCAAGATCGCCGACGGCGACTTCACTGCCCGCATCAACAAAATCAGCGATGACCTTAACAAGGCCCTTGGAGATGCCCTTGAACTTGATGGGCCCAACTATACCGACTTGGTCGAAAACTCGACGTACTACAGCAAGAACTCATTCCATCCTAAGGGAATGGCCGGGTTGTACAACATCACCATGAAGTTTATTGATGTTATCATTTCCAAGGATATTTATCCGGAAGGTAAGACTTGTTTTTTTTTAATATAACGTAGTGGTTGAAGAACAACTAGCAGACTATACTTTCTCCAAGACCACAAGATATGAAATAAATACAATGTTTAACATTTGTAAACACACACAAATATTTACAAAGCAATTGCAAAATTATGATGTCTCAAGTCAATTGTTAGTCATGGATTCCTAGACTAACTGTTTTTTTTTTTGTTATACTGTTACGGAATATCCATTCCGTAACTAGTGATGGAATGAAATACATGCAAAATGCATAAGCCGGAAAATGTTTTAGAATATTTCTTCAATAACAAGAATTAGAATGTTAACTGTTTATTGTCAAAATTGATTTTAGAATTGTGAAATCCGTAGTGGTCGTGGAGAAACATCTTACTGAATTCTTTGAATAGTCATTTAATAGATTAATTTCCGGAATTCCGATTCATACGTTCAATCTGTCTCGTAAGTTTCGAATGATTGGTCGTGGAAAAAAACTTTTTTTGGTTTTTGGTTGCTTTGGTTTCATGAAAACTAGCGATACCTACATTTTAAAATATTTTATGCTAAATGGGAATCAATCGGTCGGTTCGTCGATTAGCCTCCGGACATTTCACCCGTGTATATTACCTACCCGATATCATTTTACGAACAATGTTTTATCTCCCCGGATATTTTATTCCCTCGATGGAGTCGAACATGAACGCTCACGCGAATCATGAAATTTTAAACCCGTCCGTAGAGATGAATCGTTCGACGAGCTTGGTGTTTGGGGACGAAATATCCTGGAGCGAATTTCCTGCAATCGCAGACTCTAACGTGAATTCGTGAGGAGATTAAAATACCCTAAATGGTTTCTAAGATGGTGCTTTACGCCGCAATTTTTGTTTATGACACATTTTAAAATTTTTCAAAGATTATTTATTGATTTTCTTTGTAGTATAGATTCTCATCAGTTCTTTCTGTCAGTCTGTCTGCTCGCGGAAGCTCCGCTTTCGTATGTGAAATCATTTTGCAGGGATTATTTTGTTTTCCTAGGTCTTCTGTTCCTTTGAAAGTCTATATGGTAGTTTCAAAATTTGTTTACTGGGCAATGAAAACATTGATTTCGGTTGGCATGTTGCAACAGTTTTGGTTGAAATAGTGGAATACACCGTTAAAATGTCTTATTTGCTAGAGGTTAACACCAGCACTAAAATTGATTGAACGTTAAAGCAACTGTTAATTCGTAAACAAGCAATTACTAATTAAAGATTGTGACGCAATTCCGGTGTAAATGTACTAAAATAACCACAGTTAAGTCCGTAAACAATGCACCGAAAATATTAGTAATTACCTGGCCGGTTAGTGATAACACTGGATTTGTTTCCCTTTTTTGTTTTCAAACAATTCAAGTGATTTATTAATAGTTAACGACCCACACGCATGTTCACAGGATTAACTACTTGAATGATTTATAAGAAAATCATTATTAAAGGTTGCACATCAACAGAAAAATTGAATAAACACAGTTGTGTAGGATGTTGCGTTCGATAACTACTCACTTTCAATTTCATTAATAAAAGAAATCGAGCAAATGGCCAATTGCCTCCTCCGCGATCAAGTCTTTCGAAATTGAAAACGTACGTTCTCTGCTCGGGTTCGAAGCTCGTAATACCTTGAGGAATTTAAAAACGTAACAAACGCTCGTTTAAAAATACCTTCGTTTACGTGTTACATTCTAAAAACAAACAGTGCACTTAAGTAGCCCGAGTTTCTTCATTCCAGTTACACGCTGAATGATAAGTTAGAGCTTGTATAATTTTTTGTGTTTGTATTATAGCGTGGAAATTGTAAAAAGCAGTGTCTTATACAAATTTCAAAATTCTTTTCGTTAATTAATAGCGACTAAGTTTCTAGAAGCTCATCTTTGATGTAATGTTCAGTATCAGGCGGGATTTGAAACCGTAAACACGATTACTTATTAAAATATATTAGCATGCTTAATAGTAAGTCATAGCTGGGCTCTGATAAACATCTCTAAATGCAAACAAATGGCTTAATTTGCATATTGTGTTAATCAGCAGTAGTTTTAACTTCTAAGGTTAGCTAATCGGGGTTTAATCACCCAAATATTCATAAGACTACGTAATGATTAAATGTTCTTTCAACGTCTTAATCTTTTTTGTTTTCTTGCATAAATTTTCTTAAAATTGTTAATTTATGAGTTCCACGATTTTCCCAGACTTCATAACATTCAATTTTCACAGGATTTTGGCTTCCAAAAAGCCTTCGGGACATAACTTTTGCTAAATTTTCTAGGATTTCCAGAAGTTCTGCGGAACTTTCGCAACTCTGGCAGGACTTCTCTACTATGTAGAAGTTACTCAATTTTTCTAGGACTGTCCATCTCCAACTGTTTTAGCATTTATTTAAGGATTGGTCCAATTTTCTCCACGTTTACCGTTTACCGTCCCCGAGAGAGTCCACTAACATATACAACTTCTCCGGGACTTCATTTTACGTATATGTATACGAAACACTCAGAACACCTCTGGCTATATTTTAATGTTTTAAGATTGTTTATTAATGCATGCCATATGAGGTAACTGGTACAAGAAAACTGCGGAAAATCTCCAAGGCCGTACATTTATACAATATTTTTTTTTTAAATTTTTGTTTGTTATGTGTTCGAAGTACAAATTGTATAAGTGTTGGATTAGTGTGATAATTTTCAGCCCAATTGAACTATTCAAAATCAAGAGGTTCTTTAACAGTAAATTTTGTTTTAATATAGTCTTGCGGATTTAACAATCGCCACGCCCGTTAAAATTTTGAAGTACACATAGGTGAATAATAATAATAAATGAAATAGTCGAGTTTACCTTGCATACCTACCTTGCAAGTTGCTGGCTTTTCTAAAGCGGGGAGTAACAATAATACCGGTTTATTATTTCAAACGTCTAGTTTCGCATGCTTGTACCGTTTCCTCATTCATTAAAGGTAATTCTGGCCGGCGTAGAGTTTGTACGGTTCTAAAACCGTACGGTATACCCGGAGAACGCTACAGTTACAAATTATTTCATTTAACACGGCGCTTAACAAAATTAAGCTCGTTTTGTAACGAGATGTATTGCTGCGACGTTCGTTGTGAACGTGAGCCTCCCTTAACGGTGCATTTCCTTTAGTTAATCAATGTAATTTGTCAGCCGTATCTGGGTTTAAAAGAACGCTGTTTTAGAATCTTGTAGTTAATGTACGAGAAGAAAATAATATGAGTGTACAATTAAGAGAAACAAGTTCTAGTTTGAGGCATGTAGCTACATAGTTGATGCGATGCTGCTCAGTTTTTATAAAGGATGTTATGATGGAGCAAAGAGCTTACGAAAATACAAAAGTTATTAAAAGTAGGCAGAGTAATATGTGAAGACGTAGGAGCAGTAGACAACTAAAGAGGAGGGAAGCGATGAGAAAAGCAGGGATGAGCGAAGCTACTAAGGACACCCGAAAACATGCAAAGAGAATAGAAGCAATGAAACAGCGTAAGAACGAAGTATGTACATTAAAAATTGAAGAAATATAAAAATATGGCAAGGTAATGTGTGAAGACGTTGGAAGGTCGTGCAAGCAGTAGACAATGCTAGAGGAGGAAGGAGATGAGATAAATATGCCGGAGCGCAGAATACCTTAAGACGTAGAAGGAACAGATGCAGTAAAAACATAGATGTAATACACGAAAAACCGGGTCAATATAATACTATAAAAATACTTGTGTGGGATAGCGATAAATGAAGAGAAGGTCACCGAATAGAATAGAGACAAATAAAATAAGAAGAATGAAAGACATCGAAATCATTACGAATGTTTTAGAGGTTTTAAGGACTATATAAGAAGGGTAAGCTACACAGCGAGAAGGTATCAGCAAAAGGTTAAGAATTCTACAAACAAGAGAACGACTGGTAGTTATATGGCAAAAAACCGGTACGAGTAACAAGTAGATTGGACCATAAAAAATGAGAAAGCCAGAGAAAGGCAAGAGAACGTTTGTCGGAAGCATCCCAGGAAGAGAAAAATACCACAAATAAAGCAGAAGAAGTTTTAACCAGAATGATATCAAATAATACAGACCCTGAACAGGTTTGTGTGAACGGTGAAGTGGAGAAGAGTGAAATAAAAAGCATTATAAATAAGAATGGGACGAAAGAAGAAGAAGAACCAACAACAAGAAAGTAAAGCCTAAATAAAGAAGAGTAAGCAGAAAGAACTAGAAAGAAGACGAACGAAAATGAAATTCAAAACACAAGAGGATTGATGCAAACAAGAAGAAATGGAGAATAGAGGAAAGTAGAACTTAAACAGAACAACAATAAAATGATGCACTAAACAAAAGGAATAAAAAAATTGAAGAAATAAAAAAGGGAGGAAGGTGGAAGTTCAAAGCGGTTAGTAATGAAAGAATCAAAATAACAGACAGGAAAAGTAAAGATCAAACTAAGGGGTAGAAGACAGTAAAAAGCTAATAATATATAATAATCAATATGGCTGTTCTGGGGCTTGGTGTCAGAGTTTTCAGGTCGCGCTATCGCCTCGACTAACGACTACCACTATAGCCGAGACCGACGGCTTTGAAGGGCAGTCTGAAGCACGACCGGTTGCTGTTGTTCGTGCCATTAAACGGACCACCCATTCTAATAGTAACCCTAACTTGCGTTGCTGCTTCGGTGACTGGTTCATCGGAACCAGCAGCGTTTGGCTATGCAACCGACAGATATAGAACGAAAGCACCAATAATACGAAAACGATGCATAAGCAAAGAAGAATTAGCAAGGTGGTATAAGTGGAACAAATAGAATGAAGACTGCTATTTAAACATTTAAAGCAGGACTTGAAAGATCTTCACACCAAAGCCCAGCTTTAAACGGGTAAGACTGAGGAAGAATAGCAAACAATTCAAAGTATTAATCTAAAACTGTAGCGCTGGTGCGGTCCAGTGGTGAAAGCACTGGGCTCGAGTGCAGAAGGTCGGAAGGTCAAACCCCTCGATTGGATGTCCAGTGGCTTTAAATAATTGGGTACCTGCGTTCGAATGAACAAAGGGTAACAATGCGGTTGTTTAATGTGTGATGCACACTATATCACCACGTGTCATTAATTTGGTACGCGACAACCGGGTGTGAGAGTAAGGATGAGGGAGCTCTGACCTTCCGCCTTGCAGACCAAACCCTTTAATGGGGGTGTAGAACATGATTATTATTATAATCTAAAAATATGTAGAAAGAAAATATTTGCCGAAACAGAATATTAACATGAAGCTAAGGTTTACGAATCGAATCCCAGATCTATAGTATTAATTTAAAAAAAGTGTTATTGTACGAGTGCTATTTTTAATATGACATTGATAAACTTATTCATCTTCCTTCCCTTCAACAAATGCCACGCTGAATCATACATTATTTTTAACATATGCAGAATTATTCTTCACGGTGCAAGTTAATTATATCGCTAGGCCCATCTCTTATGAATTCAGACCTAAAACGGTTCCAAGATTTTTTTACAGCAGCAAGTGCAATTACCTCCCGCTAACACGATGAGTCACTCAAAAACACTTGGCTTCATTCACTACAATTTGCTGCACCAGAAAATCTGTAACATGGGAGTTGTAGGCAAAGTGCCAAAAGATTGCGTGCGGGCTATTCAGGCATGCCGCAGCCTACTTTGTTTGTTTGCTTTGTTTTGGCGTTCAAAGAGTATTTCTCATTTCACAAGCCACATTATGATGAATCTGTCCTACTTGAGAACAAACGGCAATTATTGTTGCTGCCATCGTAAAGGAAAGCATCAATCGTGTTAATTGTTTGATGGCGTTGCAATGAGAAGATAAGGCGTGTAGTACACAACTATCTTTCGCTGCAGTGTTGAAACTTCTGGCACTGCTTCTGTAGAACAGCATTCTTATCTCGTTAATGGTTAATTTGATGAGGCTTCAATAGAAATTGTGGGTACTTAAATTTGCGTACACATAGATTGTTTGGAAAGACGTGAAATTCCTGAACGATTGCTGACCGCTAGCGAACTGCCAACATTCTTTTAATATTTTAGAAATAAATTCCGTTTGTTGTTTTAAAAGATTTCACGTTAAAGCTTTCAGCATTTAAATTTCCGTTTCAATTACCGCTTATCGAAATTAATAATCAACGCGGCGCGCCCTTTTCAGACGTCGGCATTTCGTGGAACATGTTCAGCAGGAAATTTAAATCCCTAAAATATTTTAAGAGTACGGTCGTTCAGTACAAAAGATATACATTTCAATGTCGTGAAATGTATTCATATTCACTAATTCAATGCAGAATGCGCCTCCACCAAATTGTCACGAATCAGAGACATCCGAAATTAGTTTAACTCCACTAAAACTTTCTAGTGGCTAATTTATTTCAGTTAAAAACTAAAATATTAAAAGAATATGGTCGTCGAATAACAGACTTTCAAATTTTAGTATCGTTAAATGTTGCCAGAAATCTAAATTCAGTGTAACTTCCCTAAAACTTACGTTTGTGACTAATTTAAGATAAAAATAAATAAAATCCTTATAGTATAATAAATTCTATGTTTATGTAAGGTAAGCGCCTCTACCATAACGTCACGAATCTGGATCCAAATTAATATTAGTAAAACCTTCTCGTGTGTGATTAATTTCACTTTTCCTGAACGTGGGTGAAGGTTTGGGTAACTGGGTCGTTCACATTCGCTATCGATACGGAGCAAGCACGAAAAAACAAAAGGTTCGCTAACAAAGACCTCCGGCTTGATTTTGTCGGTGCCTTCATGTATCAAAGTGCCCTCGCGTGTCATTCCGGGCTTATACACAGCCCCACGGGTCCACAGGTGCTATTTTTCTGTCTCCGTTATGTAATAATTCAGTCGTAATTGGCCGCCGGTGCCAATGAACCATGTCACGCTCACGTTAAGTTACCTCATTCAGCCACGCTGCTTATAAAAAAGCGCATAAAAATTCTAGTGTTATTTACTTCCGTAGCGGCATACAGGTGGTCTTTGAAAGTGTTTAAGTTAATATTGTCTCGGCTTTTGATATATTTGCAGCATGTTTCAAAAGTATACATTAAATAATATAGTTTATGTATTTTTCAAATTAAACTTAAATGAATAATATTGTAGGTTCAAAAGTCTTGTTAGTGCATATGCATTAGTGAATGTAGGTCCTGAAATTGTTGACAGACAAGTGGCTGTTAAATTGCTCTATAACATATTATTTCCTATAAACTTGTATTAAAAGCCTTGTATTGTGGGAGAGCGGAGTCGGTAAAAAACCGTGCGGCTGCAACTCTGAATCCTGATAATTTTAGTAGTTCGACTGCGTCTCTGACAAAATTAAATACTAAGGCATTTCACGGTGTGAAAAAAAAAGAACTGTTATTGTGTGTAGTTAGCTTTGTTTGTTTACTGTGTACTGCGGCAACGGACCACATCACAAGTCGTTATTTGTATAAAATTTTAAAATGAACTCGCAGTCTACATTTTTTCCAACTCTGACTCCACTAACAAAAAATTCCTTCTGAACTCCGACTCCAACTGGTGGGAGATGAAGTTAGGCAAACTAAATGGCTCATAAGCAGCAGTCTAATCAACTCGTGAAAAGTATTGACGCTAATTCATCGTAGGAGTGTGCAATTTGTAGACTTTATAATAAATATGATTCTTATAATAATCGTTCCCACGTGTTTAAAAATAAAATCTTTCCCTACAACAATTAAATGGTCTATATCGATTTGCGAGGTTTGCCAATTGAATGCTTGGATGAAATTAGCAGTAGTTTACAGTTTGATCGCTAAAGGATACTCAAGCGAAGATCGGACAGCTGTCAGTGTTTCTGTCAGTCGTCACGATGCAACTAATGAATATTAAATTTCGCTATAAATTAGAAGAAATTCAAAAAGAAACTAGAAGTATTGCAAATTGTTTAGTAATTAAATAGTACTGGCATATTTGAATTATTTAAACGTTTCAAAGATTCATTTTATGCTTGAAGAACAAACGGTAAATCCTGCATTCCACTTTGAAGTGACGAAGATATTATTTTAGTTATTTTCTAAAGTGCGACCGCAATTTCGAGAGAGGGGTAATAGTTCTTGTTGAATGACAATTCACCTGCACATTCTGCACTGATTGTGACGTCATTTCTCACAAAACACGGCTTTGTAGTGTTCATTCACCTAATCTATTCATCTAACTTGCCACCAGCTTTTTTTGGAGTGAAAACTGTTCTCGAGGCTATTTAGAATATATTAAGAAAAATGTAACTCCCGAATTGAAAACAGATTTTCGGATGCCTTGACCTACTCTTTTCAAATCTTTTAGGGTGTTGAAATAAGAGTAGAGAAGTAATTGGAGAGTATTTGAATAGATACCAAATGTTTTTTTTTAATTGTGTTATTTTTTATTGTGTGAGTTGTAAGATTGGATAGAAGAATATTTACATATAATTGAAAACATAGGCTATTGCCTCAGTACATAACCACAGATTTAAACAGTGATTGAGTGTTTGACAGCGATTCTCGAGCCCTCTTTCATCTATTCACAATTTAGAGTAATATCAAGTTTGATGAGGACTAAATGACAGATTCCGATATATGTATACCATTTACAATTATTTACTCTATTTACTGGTATTATGTGTATTTAATACAGTGTATAACATAATCAAAATTGATTACGCACTTTCCATGGTTTTTATTTGTTCAGTGATATCTATAAGGTTTGCATTCCAGTTCTGTGGAGTTTCTCATATTGAGAATACTATTATCGCAATAATTCTATATTCAAGAGCCCAGCAATTGAGAATATATTTGGTTGTCTCCCATAAGATTTGTAGAACGTGATAATCGACCTCTTATCTTTGAGGTACACTGTTAAGTACTCTACAAATATTAAAATAATTATATTTAATAATGAGCACGATTATGAACAATAAACGTAATACGCTACGAAGTTGAAGAGTTTAACAAATATTTAATTTTTCCGCATTTATTTTTATCTCCTTTTTATCTTTATTCCGTTCCTTAGGTGTTTGGACAAGTGCACAAACAAAAAGCGTTACAAAACTCCCTTCGTTATTATTAAAGATATTGGAAATTTCCTTCTGTTATCTCAAGCACGCGTATGCAAACTACAAAATGGCGGATGCCAATTTTGAACACCGCGTACAATTTTTGCACACTGACATATATTTTTTTTTTTTTTTTTAAATGTAACCCTAGTATATTTTTATATATTTCAAACTGATGCTAAAAATACTGTATGATAGCTTACTTACATCCACATTTTACCGCAGCTACCTATGTTTAGATTAAAAGCGTACCTATATTTTGCCAAAACAGCTTATGAGTTTCCCAGAAGTTCTGTATGACTTCCATAAGATTTTTTAAGACTTTTTTGCCCTTCATTTTTCACCGAACTGCCATCTGGTTTTCTCAGCGCCTCCGAAAGGTTTTCGAATCTCTTTTGATTTTCACAGGACGGAGGCTTTCACGTCCCTAAGACTTTTCCGTCTAATTTCGCCGGCACTTTCCTCTAGATTTTTGCTACGCTCTGGTCTTTACGGTAATTTTCAGACTTCTCCCAGACTGCGACACATTTCTTTAGAACTTTACTTAATTTGCTCTGGACTATACTTTGACTTTCTTAGGGCGTTTTTCAATATGTACGCCGTTAACTTTAAGATTTTGGTCTATGCTAATTAAATACTTTAGGCATAAATCGTGGTGTAGCATTTTGGAATCCACAAGTAGGTGATTGTGGAATTTTAAGTTATATTCTCTTAGAAAGAGTTCAGCCTCTAATTAATTCCATTTTAATGATGAGAAGCTAATATCAGCGCAATTCTAAAACAAATAGTTATATCATTCATTGTTGAAGCAACATTTTCCGCCATTCAGAGCACGTCATATCTACATCATAACTCCTTTCCGTAAATTCCCAGGTTCTCATTCAAATATTGCAACAACCGCCGTAAATAGAATTGATGAGGTAATATTTTTATAGTTTATTGTTCTTTAGTATCAGTTGATTATTTTCCTATATTTGCCCGATTAATCCTTGTGGCGAGCGTGGGATGTGCTATTTCAATCGTATTTTTACACACCAATTTCGATAACGAAGTGCGAGACCTACACGAATAAAGAAAATGGGCTGACGATAGCCGTTTTGTTTATTTATTGTGGTAAAAGATAACCACTATTTCGAGTTTCTACTAAATAATCGTTATTGCTTACAAGAGGTTGTGTTTCGCGAACTGGCACTCTCCACTTGTTTTTATCTCCATCGCTCAAGAGCACCACTTGAGATACTTCGGGGCTTTTATGTTCGAAAACATCACTAACCTTTTGTCGTGATGAATGGAGACGGATAAGACAAGGAGAAATTGGCCCTTATCACGAGAAGTTAGGAAATTGAAACTTCACGACGAGCACTTTCGAAAAGTAAATTGCTGAATTTATAACGTTTATGGGGAAGAAGTTTATGGGAATGAGAAAAGCAAACAAAATTACCTGTTTGTCTTCGCTGAAACGATTAATTTGATTCCATATTTACCACTTGGCTGCTTTAGCTCTCCATGATTAACTTTATTGGAATTATAAAGTATCCCTTCACGTTTGACGTACAACACGTTTCTTGTTAAATTTTTTTTATATCTAAGGCATAAGTTAAGCTGTGGAGAATCAATATCTTCAGTATGATTGAAATAGTATTTGGGTTTTGGGGTTATAGAACTATTTTAGAATTAATGTTATTGCATGGCAAAAAAATGAGCCGGTGTTTTAATAATTATACAAAGCTGTTTAAAAATAGGCCTTTGCTTTACGATTCTTTAAGTTACTCATGTTAGTTTCTATCTATGAAATAATAATGTCTTTCATCATGTGAAGGAGTTCTATTCTCGAATTCACGAAGAATTGATTCTGGTTGATATAGAAATCCTTAATTCTGCAACATTAAACAGGGATATGTGGTAATAAATATTTTTTATTTATTGAAATGATGAAAAAAGCATGCAATGCAAGAACCATACATAATGAGAGAAGAGGGTAGGAAACGCAATTAAAAAACTAAAACTTGACACATCTCCAGGCCCTGATGGGTTAACTGAACTGCAGAAATAATGAGAGTCATGGAAGGACATGGTGTAGATATTTTTCATAAAATATATCAAAATATGGGCAACTGGCCACTGGCCTATAGAGTGGACAAGTTCGACCTTCCTACAATTATTCAAGCAGGGATGCAGGTCAAATGTGATAATTACCAATTGATAGTTCTAATGCCCCAAGCAAATATAATTCTTACCACCATTATAAACGAAAGACTAAAACTGTACCTTTCGGGGATGGCTCAGTGGTAGAGAGCCAACGTTTGGATTTAATAGTCCAAACACTTCCCGGTTCGAATCTCCCCAGGGTCGGAATTTTTCTAATTCCCTGGGGGATCGGTACTGGGTTCCAGTCTCCATTTGCCATTGGGGATGGCACTCCTCGAATTACGGGTGGCAAATTCCACCCGAGAGGGCAGGTTTCGTACACCGTACATCTAAAACAGTTGATAGAAAAATTACGCGCAATTAACAAACCAATGCATATATGCTTCATACTCTATCACAAGGCGTTTGATAATGTGAAATGGGACAAAATAATGGAGCATACTATCATAAATGTTTGTTCCGGACCATCTGTCTATGGTAATTAAGGAATTGTATAGCAACAGCAGAGCAATAGTGAATAGACAAATATTTAGCTAACCCACATTCAATCAAGAAAAGTACCAGACAAGGCTGCACACTGTCTTGAATGCTGTTCAACATATACGGTGAATGTATCCTAAGAAAGACACTGGAAAACTGAAATAGGAGGAATTATTGTAGGAGGAGTAAAAATCATCAAACTGCGGTGTGCGGACGATACTGTCCTAATCGCAAACACCAACGAAGAACTAGCTGATCTTATGAGAAAACTTGAGAAAGAAAGTAACAACTTAAATTTAGAAAGTAACCATGAAATAGAAAGATCATGATCATTGATCGAGCACAGAATAACAGACCTGAAATTACACATGTAGGGAAACGTAGGTAGAAGAAGAATGTCATGGTTCCAGAACATCAAGCAATGGACCGGGATTAATTTTGAAGAGCTTCGACATACCGCAACTGATACAGAAAAGTTCAAAGAACTGAAGTCATAGGTGGCACTCGAAGAAGATTCCAAATATAGCGGACAGTACAGGGGAAATCAGACGTAGATGTGAAATGCCCAAGCAAACTGTTCGAGACCTACAAAAATGTGGATAGACAGGGACATAACGCTTAACACTAGAAAACAAATCAAAAACTATAGTATTTCCAATTATACTATATGATGCAGAAACACGGACAGTCAAGTTACAGGACAGGAAGAGACTGGGTGCCTGTGAAATCTGGTGCTGGAGAAGAGTGCTCCGGGTTCCATGGACTGCCAGAAGAACTAATGAATCTATTCTTAGGGAGATTAAAGAACCTGGAATAATATGTCAAACTGTATATGTCGGAATACATCGCTTTTTTGGACATATAAGGAGAAGAGAGGATGACAACCTACAGAAGTTCATTGTACAAGAGAAACTGGAAGGTACCAGAGCAAGAGGCCGCTCACTAAAAATGTATGGCCAAATAAAATAAAAAACAAACGGCACAGTAAATCAAGCTAGAAACGCCACACAAAGGGAAAGATGGCGAAGAATCGTGAGAAGAACCACAACTCCTCCAGAGTGAACCATGATCAGGACTTCTCTGCAAAGAGAATATTGACGACGAGGAAGATAATTATGCAATAGTAAATGATTGCATAAAGTTTGCCTTTGAAGCTAATTCAACGAGTTTAATTTCTGTAAGCAAGTTGGGGAGGTAGATATCCTGTTTGTATATACCTAATAAGATGTTCATACTGTACTCAATATTTTAAATGCAGATTATGTTTACTTCAACAAATAAAAGATTTACCACTCGATTTAACTAGAGCTGGTTTATTCTGGTTTTGGAAAGTTGAATTTATTGACGTGCCACGTCAAAATGTTATTAAGAAATATCCCATGTTGGTAAATATTTGTATTGACTCTGAAAATGATGACTAGATGATAGATACTCGAATAATTTTTTTTTTGCCTTAGATATAAATCATATTTCCATAGTTTTGTTGATTAAGGATTATTAATTTTTATTGCTGAGAGAAATTTGTATCGATTCAACAAATTTCGACTATGAAGGCGATAGTAGATACCTACAGTGGAAATGTTTGTAAGGATGCCACCTATCCTGTCCATTTACTTCTGTAGTTTTATCAGTTGAATGTGGTTCTGTTTTTAAGCAGCATTCCATTAACGTAATTTAATATTGATTCAGCAATTTGTCATTCGACGGTAGTATAGGTAGTTTTCTGGATTCTGTTTGCCTGCTACTTATTTCTGCATTTGATTGTAGCTCACTTGGTGTTGCTAAACAACATCCCGTTAGAAAAAAACATCAAATTGAGCACTTATTTCGGGGTTACTTTAATTGACTGTAATTTAGTTTTAACAAACAGTGTCCCACTGGAATAATTCGTATTGACTTGCAAGTCACGATTCGGCAAGAAATAATAATTGCATTCCATAACAGACAGCTGAATCAACGTAGTTTGTTGTTTTCAGGAATCAGGCCATTTATTTATCTGGTTTTGTAGATTGAACTTCACTACAAACAACATTCTGTTGAAGTGTTTGAGATTGCAAAAACTCGCCAGTAAGAGATAACTAATTAGCGTACTTTATGATCCAAGTCTTTATATCGCCTATTTGTGTGGTTTTGTTATACATTAGAGTAACTTGTGCTTACCTAGGAAATCGTGAGTTAGTTAGAAATAGCGGTATCAACATATTTTGTGCTGAATTTAGCAATCTTTGTATATTGATCAAATTCTGTTCAGGCAAGCGGCATACCGTAGAGAAATTTAGTTCAGTAAACAAATTGTGGAAGTGTGGTAGCTCAGTTGGTAGAGTGCTCGCTTTCTGAGTAAAACGACGATTCTGGCTTGGGTTCGAAACCTAAGCATTACTATGCAGATTTCTAAAAATCTTGGCTGCAACCCACCACACACAATTTCACAATCCGGCTTGCAACCGCGGGATCTTAAGCTAAAAACCTTCTCTGGAATTTCTGTCGGTCGGATTCGACGTTAAACTTTAGATTCCCCGTGTTTCTACCTCAGCGCTGAGGAGAAACACGTAGCAAAGAAGAGGCCGATGTCCAGCAGTGGAACGAAAAGGCTGTCAATGAAACAAATTGTGGCTCAGTAACAGATAGTTGAATCAATTTTGCCCTCAAGTCCTAGGACTATTTATTTATGTAGTATTGTTGATTGAACATGAAAATCTCACACTGATCATCCTACATTAGAAGCTGCTGAATCAGTCTTTGGACGGAGTTCTTGGATCATTTCTAGTTTTTTCTGCAATAGGTACACTGGAGAATTTATATTAATTTTTACAATGCATTCACTGATAGTAAAGGTAGAAGTTATTAGCGTCAAATTTTCTTTAGTTTTGGAACATTACTGAGTAATTAGTGGATACGATTATTTGTTAAATTTATAATTGTTTTGATTTTAGTAGGTATCAACTGGAATAACCCTGGATAATTGCAGGCCTAATTCCTAATTATGGGTTTTGTATTATCCGTTTTAAGTTTTTATAAATCACGCAGTAAAATACCCGTGAACGAAAGTGGGTCGTGCAGTATGCAGTTATTAAATGTGTGCTGCAGTTTATTCATACAAGATATTTGCTGGGTCAATGAAAGAGAATGTCGATGTCATAATTTTTTCGCCGTAAAACGAATTTTCTAGAAGTATGTTTCATTTTTGAAAAATATAGAATGAACAGCATTTTGAAATTTTGTATGTCTTGTAGGTATTTAAGGTCACCTAAGATTTTACTTTTATCGGTGAACTTAATAATGAATAATAGAGGAATTCGGTTAATCGAGACGCAGGTTTGACTGTATTCCATACTACCAGTATATGCACAACCAATACGTTCAGCTACACAGCGTAAGAAAGTAAGTTTTATAGATCCGTAGAGGTCGTTGATTCGAAAATAATTCATTACGGGTTCGCGACACGTGCTTATCGTGGTTAGACGCGCGATTTATTTTATCATTTTCTCCAGAACACTGAAATTTCATTATTTACTGGAGCGTGAAGTGTCAGTTTGAATTTAAAAGGTATTCGTGCTCGAAAACGTTGCATGCGAATGACAGAGAAATTAATTAAAATCTTTAAAAATGCACGGGGTGAAAGATACAGCCCTTAAGAGGTTGATTGTAATTTTCGTGGAAGCATTGAGTTGGATATTTGGAAATAGTGGATAAAATGATTGTGTGGGGTTGTCAATATCTCTTCAACCTTTGGCAGGCATGTAGGAGCCTATTTTTATCATTTACGTAAAATTCTTCGTCTTCGTTACATTTTACGTCTATTGTCTGCCATATCTTTATAACATTTGTTGTGGCTTGAAAATATGTTTCCTGTCTGTGGTAACCAACTTTGAATCATGTCCTATTTGTCATGAAGCATGACTTGCTGCAGTATAATTTTAGAGATTATTTGGAATATGTTAACGTCACAGTATAATTAGTGCTGGGGATTTTCAAAAGCACCGAATTTTATCTCTGTCAGTAAACAGTCTCTCATCCGCACTGAAGCTCCTGAAAATTGGTCGAGTCTGCTGCCTCGTGCAACGTTTTGTAAACTTCCTGCCAGGCAGTGTTATCAGGCTCGTCACGAGGACCACCAACTAAGCGGAAATCATGTGAACTTTTCCAAAGTTCGGCTCTTCTTTTCACTTTCCAATCTCCGTAATAGTTCCAGACAAAGTTGGAGCAGAATTCTGCAGAAAGAAACTTGATTTATAAACCTCCAAGGCTGAAAGTTGCAGTCGTGTAGGATGTGTCGGATGCTTGCAAAACGTGCCGAGATAAATCAGGATTTCGCGAATTTGGTTGGAGTTTGCGGTATTGAATGTCGCCCTAATTTTTCCTGCAAGTAGTAAGTTCCGTTGTGCTGGGTAATTCTATTTTTATTTCCACTACGGATGTTGTGTTGTCACTTAATAAGATAAGTTTTGCCAAGAAAAGGAATAAATAGGAGGTGGTTTTGTAACAGATGGTTTATTCCAAATGGTGAACATTGACACACCATAAAGGTAGTAAAAGAATTTTTGGGCGTGGAAGGAAAAAAATGAAATGAGACCGCTGATTGTATTTTGAAAGGTTTATTTTTGAAAAGTTCTTGGCTTAAAATAGGTACTTCAGTTCTGTTAGTAGCACCTTTTTAAAACGCTTACGGAATGGCCTATTATGTTATGAATCTGCAAGATACGGCATAAGACACTTCTTACGTTGCCATTACCGATATTTCATAACTACAGAAACATTATATGTAGATATTTTCTATAAGTAAGAATAAATGTATAATTAATACGTCTATAAAATATTCTTCTATCAGCACTAATATTCTAATTCCATCGTAAGTGCTCGAATATTGGAAAATTATGAGTACTAACTATTATCAGAGACAAACAACAAAAAAATCGTTATTTCGAATATTAAAACACCTTTATCAAATTGTTTAAAATCTTGTTTTTTTAACAATATTTTTTGAAGTTAGTTCTTAAACTATTTTTCAGCACACACTTTATACACTCACCGGCACAAAAAACGGGCCACCTAATTTTTTTTAGAAAAACGCAAAATTTTAGCTTTTTATAAATATTGTTACGGGCCGAATGAGCTTTTTCATCGACCCGCAACAGGATAGTTGGAAAAGGTCTTCAGCTTAACTCAAAGGAGTAGGGGTGGTTCACGGAAACCGCTTACGGGAGGGAAATCGTCCTAGTTATGTACAGGGTAGGTCAAAATTTGTGGCCGCCACCTTCCAAATCACAGCTGATTGCAGGTTCTCGTGGAAGGCCGAGAAGCCAGCGGCTTACGGGAATCGGACTCACCTTTATTGTGCCTCCCTTTTGTTTAGAAAGCTTACAAAGTTAATGGACAAAACAATAAAATTACACAGAAATAAAAGATTTGGTGAATTTGAGAGACAAATATAATTCTACTTCTTTTAAATTACTGACACATGATACAAAAAATATAACGATTACATTGAAAATGGTAATATTTATGGTTAATTAATACAAGCGTAATTGAACGTTCAAACCGCGGCTCGCTGTTCCTGGCTTACGGCATTTAAATTCTTAAAACAAATTTACGCAGCCAGTGGCGCCTGAGTGTACACAAAAAAATACAATTTATGATTACTCTTTACAGTTAACAGAAAAAAGAAAATGACAATTGGCGACTGAAGGTCGCTTTTTGTCGCATCAAGAAAAGGTTTAACACTTGAAATTTGAAAACGAAACTCGGAAAAAGTTTTTCACAACACAATTGGAATTATATTTTAATATAGGCAATTTCAACAAGTAAGGCAGCAATCAATTAACAATTAGAATATCTCCTACCTTAGTGTTCTTCGATAGGAACTAGAGAGAGAGAGGCAGGCGCAGTTTGGGGTGTTCTTAAGAAGCAGGAAAAATCCACAGGCACGCCCCTGAAGACTGGATCGAATGGAGGCCACGTTAAAGGCCAAGACTTCTATACGTTTATCGCAACAGCAGCGGTACAACCAGAGGGTCACAAGCAAGGGATTCGATATTAATCCACCAAAGGCGATCGGAAAATTCGCAATGAATTGCCTTTCCAGGGTTAAAATTCCAGCGTGTTTCTTTAATCCGACACTTGTCGATGGTTTTGTTCACCCCACGGTGATAACAGCGATACGAAATTCACGCGATGGACACCCATCGGAAACCCAAACCGCCCCTGTAGTACTTGATTACGGCGCTTATTCCAAGCAACCGGGCCGAAAAAGATGTTAAATTCGACTGAAGAAAGGATGACACGCGAGCACCCAAAAGCTGGAAGGTTTCATCATATTGCGAAATATGGTGCAATAATTCTAGAACGATTTAACACGTAGGACTCCCAAGGGCAAGAAATTTCCAGGTCAAGCGCGTAGACAAAATATTAATCGGCAATTCTCCATGATAACAAAAAAAGGTTCACTAAAACTGTATTCGGGAAATATCAAGATAGTAATTGGCTACAAAGCTGCAATTAAAATGAAATTTTAATTCAAATGAAGTGACAAAATCAAATGAACATAACAATATATACTTAAAGTATTGTCAAAAACAAACAAAACAACTTGTTTTAATTAATTTTGAAGATTATTAACTGTTTATTTAAAGTAAAAAAACTGCTTTCAAGACAAAATGAAAATAGTTAAAAACTGCAACATTTTGGTTTTGTAGCAAAAAGGCGTTTAAACAATAAAAACACAAAGAATTCATATGCCAACAATCAGGTAAAGTTTTTAATAGTATGCATTGTATCCATGTGCATTAACAATTGCTCGCATTCTTCGGGGCGTCCTTAAAATTAAGTATGTCATGTCTTTCTGAGGAATAAGTTTCCATTCCTCTAAAAGTGCTTGCCGCAACTCATTCAAAGTCAAAGGTGCAGGAACACGACTTCGAATTCTGCGACCAAGTATGTCCCAAACATGTTCAATGGGATTGGCATCTGGAGTTACTGCTGGCCACTCCATAACGTGGATGTTAACTTCGTCCAAATATTGTTGAGTTACTCTTGCGGTGTGACGTCTTGCATTATCATGCATCAAGAGAAAGTATGAAACAACAAAATCTTGAAGAATCTCATTAGCATACCGAACAGCTGTCAGGGAGCCTCCTGGAACGATGTACAACTCTGTATGTGCCCTTAAAGAAATTCCAGCTCAAACCATAACTGAACCTTCTTGGTAGCTGACTCTAGGGCTACAGGTACAAATCGCTCTCCTGGTCTTCGCCATACTCTTTCACGGCCATCGGGAGATTGCATAGAAAACCTGGACTCGTCTGTGAATAAAATTTGCCTCCATTTATTTTCTCCCCAGTTTACATGATTCCTGGCAAATTGAAGTCGCGCTACACAATGACACCTGAGAAGTTCTGGGCCTGTAGCAGGTCTGCGACTGGTAAGATTTCCTTCTCCAAGTCTTCGTCTAACTGTCCACTCGCTTACGTTTATATTCCAGACGTGATGAAGACGATTTCGGATTTCTACAGCTGTAGAACGACGATTTCGCAATCTTTGTAACATGATAAAGCGGTTATCATGGGCGTTAGTTCGTCGTTGAGGGCCAGTTCTAGGTCTTCTTGTATTCATACCAGTTTTCAAAATACGTATATGAACTCGTTGCACAGTACTTGAAGATATTCCATATTGCAAAGAAACAAATCACTGACTGCTTCAGTCTTGAAGTAATGCAACAATAGTAGACGCTGTTTCAGGGTTTACAGCCATAACTGTGAACGTTAACAAGGTAATCTGGGCTTTAGTTTGTAATACAGTTAAAACCATTGAATGTGTCAAGATAACTTTGCACAAATGCATTAATTTCTGAGACCATTATTTTTACCCAAATGCAACGCATACTTAAAACCATGTAAACAAACAATTTAAAAATATATTGAAAGCAGTTTTTTGTTACAATCGAATCTAAACAGATTAGGAAAGAAGTTACATTTTAAAACTTTAGTATTTTTTATGATATAACTGAAAAAACATCATTTACTTTAAAAGTAAGTGGCCTATTTTTCGTGCCGGTGAGTTTATATTCAGAAAGCGTACTTCGAATGTATTGAAGTATTAAAAATTTGTTTTAAAAATCCCATAAAATAAGATAAACTAACTATTTGAAATGTAATGTATTTATTTAAAAGTACTTGAATAGCTTTTAACAAAATGCATGCTATCTTCAGCACATAGTATTTACTTGCAATGGGCATACGAAATTTGTCTAAATGCTTGTTAAAAAGTTTTTGTAATATACACTTTCAAATGCATTGGAACTAACACAACTTACTGGAAATATTTTCAAATGTTGTAAATAGAAGTAACATCCTGAAATGTTTTCTAAAGAACACGTTAAATACTTCTACTAACATCAGCACTTAATTTTTAACAAAGTGTTTGAATTATTTCCACCTAAGTAAATTGGGCTATTTTTTAAAAGCATATGAAAACTGAACATCTAATTTAATTTCCAGAAATTCAGATTTGCATAAATCTTACTTTTGATATTTATGCTAATTTACGGGTAATAAAAAAGTACTTGTTTGTAATATCATTCATTGTCAGTGTAGCAAGACTTTATAAGGGAAAACAATTTAAGGAAATAAATTCGTGCTTCCTTTGAAAGGTGCGCCATAAATTATCACACTGTCCATACGATTTTTTATTTATATTGGCAAATATGTGTTGTCACCGTATGGATATGCTGGTAATCTAAACACTATATTTGATTAAACGAAGTGTAATCTAAAGGTGCGTATCCACTAAAGAAACATAGACCAACACACATCAACTTCTGTGTTGCACAATGTTTCACATCGGAAAATAAACTTCTCGACTTTGATAAATTAACACCCGAACAACTTTCTTGCATTAAGTTGCTACTATTTTAGTCTCCTTAAAACCAGAGGCAACCATCAACACTGATGAAGCTGTTTATGTCATAGATAAATGTTTATCTGTGTTGTATATTTTGTTTTGATCCTTACCACCCTTAATCGAGTCATGCAACAAAAAGCAATTTTTGTTTAATGCGACATCAACATAATGCAACATAAAGCTATTCAGGCCAACTTTAGTTTGTGGTTTGATGGATATTTTGGTTAAAGATCAAAAGAAAATGTGCAAAACAAATAAACATTCTATCTATGACATAAACTGCTTCATCAGTATGGTTGGTTGCATCTGGTGTTAAGGGCACTAAAAAAGCAGCAACATAATGCAACCAAATTTTTCCGGTGTAGTCAGTTAGTAGTTTACCGAAGTTGAAAAATTTATTTTTAAATGTGAAACGTGCGTGCAACATAAAAGTAGATGCGTGTTGATCAGTGCTTCTTTGGTGGATACGGACCTTACAAGAAGCGACGTCATTTTGAATACATCATAGGTAGACATATTACCTGCGCTAGGCGATTGTTAACCTTATCACCCGCTTCTTTTATCAGTTGGAATTATAATAACAATTATCAAGAATATAAGTGGTGGAGGCTGAATTTTTAAGCGTTAAATACAGAAACATATTCATAGTGTTACTAGAAAAATCATTTCTAATTGGTTTCAATGAAAATATTGCATTCTTAACCACTTATTGCGTGTAATTTTAATTTGCGTTTTTTAACAAAAATTAGATTGAAGTGTATCTATTGAAAAACCTTCCTACGCTTATGACAGTACTCTCACTCACACCAACATTGCAAAGATTTTTGCTCCTGTGATCCCTCTCGTCAGGGGGTTTGATTGAAGTATCCCCTTAGTGTAAACATCTCATTGCTTATTTTGAAAAGACCGACAATATAAACCTTCAAATGTTTTATTTTTGAGAATTTTCTGATATCTGCAAGTAAACACTAGGTATTTATTTTGAAAGCTTGTAGTACTTCATTTGCTTCTAGTAATAATAGGGCTTACATTAATCTAGTTGTAATAACAAACCAATCTATCAGTGTATTATAATACTCTTTATCAATATTAAATTGATAAGCCACATGTATAACAAGTTACATTAGATTTATGAGATTGATGTATCACCTTACGAAAAATATTGATTTTGTTAATCATACACATTCTCTTCTCTTCTCTGTTCGACGGGTCAGGCTAGCCTCCTGCCCGGCATACGTGCAAAGAGGGCTCATAGAACCTACTGCATTGTAGGTAATAACAGGCCATTGGCCTATACACAGAAGAAGAAGAAGAAGAAAATACACATTTATATATATACAAGATTTGGCAATATAATAAAAAAATAATAATAAACACCTACGTCCTACTATTGTGTCAGAAACGTTTCAAAAGGCGGACGTGCGGATGTTCAAGATGACGCTTGAACCTGGCGGCCGACGATACCTCGAAATGCAGATTCGGTCGTAAGAGTTCGAGAAATTGTGGATAAAGATCGCCGTATGACCCTCTGAATGATGGCAGATGAGAGTTGAACATCAGTAAGGAGACGATGAGACAAATTTAGCATAAATATTTGAGAAAAAGGAAGATCTATTCGTCCCGTACAGTCTTGCAGATGAGCAAAAACCGAGAAGAGTGCATTGTCTCTGGTGATGAAATCGAAACAAAGCTGATTACCTTTTTCGATAAACAAAATGTCCTCCATAAGAATTTGTGCCTGAAGGACAAACAATAAATAGTGCATTTTTCGTTGAAACGATGAAATTATTATAGGGTTTTTCTGGAGTACGACCGTAATTTCTAGACAATGGTAGTTTTTTCTTGTTGCATGACAATGCACCTGTCTGTACTTCACTAATTATGAAGTCATTTCTCATCAAATACGTCGTCGTTCAGATCAATCACTTCCGGACGCAGAAAACTCTTAAGAAAAACATTACCGCCGAATATTTTTCATGTTACTTAAATTGTGTTTAAATTTATTCAGACCACGAATAAAATTGCCGATAAATTAAGCGTTTTTACAGCTGTTTCGGTAATGTTACATAATGGTACAGTTTTTACCTAAACGCACTGAAAACTACTTGGATCCAAATTTTAGGTTTTTGGTTTTAGGTTTTTCAACGTTCCCCCAGTACAATATCCTAATTCGGTGATCGTCTACAAATTGCTTCTGTCGCTAACATTTTTAAAAAGTGGCAGTTTCTAAAACCCACCCCAGATCATGTATGATTTTAACAACTAGGAATTTCTTAATCCACTTCTGGCCATATTTTAGGAATCCTAGCCAAGTCTTCTATCCAACATAAGTTTAGTATTTCGTTGTGAAATATTAAAAACGGATATATCTGCAATCCAGGTCTGATCACGTATGTTGTTTTGTACCTTCGAGTTTCTCAGACCGAAAACAACTTTAGTGCAACGTTTTCAAAAATAGGACTGCTAGAAGTCATCTCCCGGCTACATATAAGTTAGTTTATTTTTATTATTATGAAGCTTTCACAGGCCTTGGAGGTCCCATCGCTTTTGGTGTGAGACAAGGCTAAGGTAGTTTATAATACAAAATATTTAAAATTTTGTCCTGCCCACATTTGTCGTCGACGTAAAGCAATTTCATTATTTTTTCGTACAATATTTAAAAACAGTAATCTCCAAAACCTGGTTCTGATCACGCATTGGCTTTTCTACTGTCATCTGAAGTTCAAATTCGTGCAGGGTCGGCCTAGATTTTTGGCCACCAATTTTTTATTTGGTTATGCAGTCTTACTGATCGTCAATCTCTTCGATCTCGCACATACAGTCGGAAATCCACGCCCAACGTGTTTGCTCCACGGATAAGGAGGCAATAATACCTAGGCTGAGTCATGTTAGAAAGGAGATCAAAAGTGCAACAGAATGTGCTCGTGCCTGGACGGCTGCCCTCAGGGAAATCTAACGGGTTTTGCATGAGTGTATTTATGAGAAAAAGTACGAGAAGTAGTACCTACTCGTTAAGGGCATGCATGTGTAGCCGTCTCACGATGATTGATACTGATGTGAATGAAAATGAATCATACATAACGGGCAAGTAGACAGGCACCTATGGACTTACACGTTGAATGTGAATTGCAAATTGGTTAGCTGTTTTGGTTTTCAGATTAGTCATAAGGGAAATGTTAGAGGATTTTTTTTATTGTCTACACAATTGATTTTAAACAATTTCAAAAATTCGTCGTGTTTCGGTACCAGTTACTTCAGTGCAAAGATTTGAATCATTGTTTTACTTTCTGCCCATTTATCAAAATCTCTATCAACGTAGATTGTAGTCACTCAAAATTATAGCGAGCGATTACGACCACTTCCACTTTTAAGAAAAAGGCTCGAAAAATAAGTTTTTGATCATTGCTAAGTCTGATATATTTTGTTACACATCTTTTTAGATGTTCCTGAAACTGCTTTGTGCTACAAAAGCCCACACAAATGATCGGAAAACTATATTAAGAGGAAATTCAACGAATTTACTTTCAAATCGGTACCGTCAAAGCACCAATTTTGATGTTGGATTAATTTCCAGTCCTCATCTAATATGCTTTACCTTACAGAAGTTCCTAAGAGACTGCTTACAAAGTGTTTCTCAACTTTTCTGCAAATGGAAAGCAAACTCTCTCAATTTTAATAAATCTCTAAGTTTCGGATTTTGGTATTTACTTAATATCCTGCCCACACGTAGTATTCTTTATGTTTTCTGAATAGATTGCCTAAACAGTATTGCAGGTTACAATATTTCTGACCTTCTCTAAAACTTGTAACGAATGAAAATTTCAACCGCTTTTACCACTTTTGAGAACATAAAAGCTTCAGGTATGTTACATATTATTAAGAGATTGTCAAAGGTTATGTAACATTTCTCACTTTCTTTAAAAATTATAAAATGAATGCAAATCGAAACATCCGACTTTTAAGGAAGTAGACACAAAGAGAATTTTTTACGTTTGCTGATTCCCTTGTCGCCATCTGATACATTTGATGTGTAAGTGATTGCCTGAGAAATGTTACAACTCGCACAGCTTTACTAAAATTTTAGTAAGTAATAATCGAAGATTTGTACTATTGAATGAATAGGTTAAAACCTTAAACATTGATCTTGTGTCATATCCGAAATTGATGTGATATATTTAACGTTACGAAACTTTCAGTGTTTAAAAAAATGTGTTATGTCGCAAAGGTGCGCACAGTTTTCCTAAAAGTAGCAGCAACAGAAAACCCTACTCTCTTACTTGTAAGGGTTAATGAAGTCACATCTTTTTGTTTAGACCGCCGCCGTCCTGGAATTGATTGGTGCTGATGCTTCGCTAACAGTTTCAGGTAGCATTATCATACCGTAATGAGTGCTGGACTGTCGGATCGTGTATTTGTAGGATTTCTCTAATGAAGTATTCTCTTCGGGATTAAAATCTAAGGGTTAAATTCAGTTCCTCAAAATTTAGACCTTTCCTCAATCCGTAACCTTTCTTTCATTCATTCAATCGCTTTCGCATTACGTCAGGGGGGTGCGGGCATCCCTTACATACTAACCATTCATGCAGCATGCATCTTAAACTTAACTAACTGAAATACGACCACGCGGCCGATCCGATCGCATTTCACTGTGACCTCGCACACCCCCATCGAGGTCCCCTTCTATCCGCAACCTAGAAATACGTTTTTTTTTGTTGCTAAAAATTTGCAAACATCCACTACGTTTAATTCGAATCAACGTAAACCTCCCTAAACAGTGCATGCAGTATAAGTGTGTAATGAAGTAGGTATGTTATGTCGACAAGTAGATGCTTGCTTGTATCCAATCAGACCTACTCACATTTGGTTGTTTAAAACTTATTTCTTGCTTATTATTTACAGTTTGCATACATTAATTGACATTTCAACTTCAAATATCTAACAAAACAAATATTTACAACCTTTAGCTGATTGATTAAATGCGTTATTTTTAACTTTATTGTTACGTAAGGCCGCACCTTGCGTCTAAACTTTGCATTTGAAATAAACTATTTGTATCCTTTAATAAAATATATGGAAGTAGTAATTAATAGTTTCTATTGTGTTGCTTTTTAAACCTGAAGAAACTCGTTAATAAAGCGATTTAACGGTAAACATCCGCTTTCGATGATTAGTTTCCAAGATAAGCGACATTTGCGAATATATGATAATAATTACGGACTTCAAGTTTTCTAATATTTCATTAATATAATTATCTTCCTCTGCTTTGTTTAGGATAGTTTCCGCCTTGGCGTTGGTATATTATCTCTTTGTTTTATTTCTCCCCCAGAGGAAATGCTTGTTAGAGTCAGTTTCCCTGTTCCTGCTCCGTGCTTTCAACTTCGTAATCATATCCAGCAATTTAAATGTCTGATGAATTTACTGTTGTTTTCCGAGAGTTTTCAGCTAGTTGTTTAAAAGAAAACTTTAGGCCCGTTAATTATTCTTTCCAGTTTTACTTTTCTTTTATCGGAAAACTTTAAATGTGTTGGAAACTGTTGTCGCCTAAAGAATATCTTCTTCGTATTTGGGCTAATATCGTGTTCGTTAGATCACTTTGAAGACGAACCTTTTTAACTACTTATATCACCTGTTATTCATCAAACCGACGGTACTTGCGCTATGGCGATGTAGACATCACCCTTCGTTTAGGCAAAATGGCTGCACAATCTTTAAATTTTTGTACAATATTTGACCGAACAGTTCAGTCTTTGTATAGATTTGATATTTGTTTTAACAGAGTGATAAATTGACATAATATGGAATAAATCTTTGCGCAATGAGATTTCTTACTATGACACTGTGGTTATTGGAAATAACACAATAAGTTGTTAATGACCCAGTAATGTTCGTACATACACAGAAGGTCGATATGTAGTAAAACAGTTGTTATCTTACAATGCGTTATATGTGTATATGTGTGTGGTGAAGAATCAGACTATGGAACTGGAAATTTGACACACCACTGTTAAATGAAAAGCGACACCTACTAGAATAGCTTAAAAATTTTCTGTATGTGGTAAAGGTAGGTTGTTTTAGCACCCATTGTTATTTAAAATTCAATTAAATCTTTAAAGGTAATTTTGAACAGTTATCAGGAAAAGTATTTTGCCGTGCGCGATATAAAAGGAGAGAATTGATTATTGAACTTAATTTCGAAGAAAAAAGAAACTTTATATCGAAGAAAAAAGAGCGGAAATACGAACCTGATTGTTTGATTCATGTTAAAATGACACTGGCAGTACAGAAGGATGCGTCTTTAGAAAGAGAAACTAGGAAGTCTTTCGAAGGAGTTTACTAGCTGAATCCATTTTGCACTTCAAGTATTTAGAATTTTTCACAGTAATTTTCTTCTCTGCCGTTTTCAAGGATTAAAACCCACCGGTTCCTAATATCAAATTATATTAGCCTGCTTCGAAATTTAGTAGCTGTGGTGAATGTTGTTCTGCTTAATTTAGATATAAGTTCGACTGGTTTTGGAAATTCCATTCTGTAAACGAACAGAAGATGAAATTTGGAAAATGAATCAGCAAAGTTTCCCAGTACAACGTTGAACTGTAGTGAGACCAAGTGAATTCTATGGCGTTAAGATATTGCAAAGTGGGAAATGGAAATTCGAAAAATAAAAAAAATATGACACGAAAAAGCCAATACCTACATGAAAAAGCCAATACATGAAATGGTAATAGAGGGATATAGAAGAAATCGTGACGGAAGTGTACAGATACAACAAAATCGATTGGAAAAAGAATTACATTGTGATACCACAAACTTGATCTGCAGTACATACGAGGCTTGTTCGGAAATTAATGACCGATAATCGTAAAATAAAATTGTAAACTTGAAAAAAAATATTATGGTTAAATCTTAGATACACTTCTAAACTATTTCTCTACATAGCTATAATTCTTTTTGGAAGAGGTGTTTAGTCACTCGGCGCTAAGTCGTGACTGTATGGGGGATGGTGAAAAATCTCTTATTTAAATTGCTCAATGAGTTACACAGTGCGAGCTGCCCCTTGCAGTTAGGGGCTATCCTGCAAAAACACGACTTCAGAGGTTAGCGTCTTTTTTAACTTTCGTAAGACATTGCCATACAAGTCTGCATTAATTGTCGTATCAAATTACAAGAAATTAACCAACAATATGTCTTCGCTGTCCCAAAAAACAGTAGCTACAAGCTTTGGGTTCCGAACGTTTGCTTGAACTTTTTGGCTTTAAGGAACTTGCATACTTTCGCTGCATTGATTGTTGCTTGGTTTGAACATTTGTGTACGAAATCCAAGTCTCGTTACAATGTGATTTAGGTACTCATCGCCATTATTTTCGTAGCACTGCAGGAAGGTCAGTGCAGAGGCCATCATACGCTGGCTTTTTTTGTGAACATACGTCTACATCCATAGCACTCACCTTGCACAGAGTGTGAGGTAGCGTTGCCTGTGCGTGACAATTTCATACAGTACAGTACTTGAAATTTAAAGAAAATTAGGAGCCATTTCTAAAACCCCGTTGTTTACAAATGGTCAGAGAAGGTCAGAGAAGATCTCCCACTGACCTTTCATTCACTCTTGATGCTTGAACCACTGCATTATTTGACGTTAAATTCAGCAGCGTTTTCGTTTTTTTTTTGCGAGCAGGAAATACATTTCACACTTTGCGGGATTTTAAATCGTAAAGTTCATTTAAGTGCTTTATTGTACAACTGAATACAATGACAGAATCATAGTAAAGTGACAAGAAATGCAGAAAATAGGTATCGAAAAATAATGGTGGAATTAGGAAATGGATGGGCAAAATTAATTTCCAGCGTTGCTTAAAGTAATGCAGTTGGTCCTTTTAATGTTGAATCTATTACATAATTGAGAATTGAAAATGGAAGAACAAATCGTCAAAGTTAGAGAAAAAATTCTTACGGCGGCAGAAATTGCACAATTTTAAAATGTATAAAGTATTTTTTGCTTGAAAATTAAATTGTATTAAGCTGTATGAGAAATTACTGAAAATGAATTCGAAAATTAGTCTGTGATTTGAACGTGTTGTTTGGTTTAACCAAACAAATTTTAGTAGAGCATTTAACCATGGATGGAGTGGACATTAAATTCCCTTCTAATGCCTTAGTTCTTAACGGACAAAAAAAATACTGTACTGCATCCTCCATCATCGTGTTTACCCGATCTCGTTGAAATTTCAATTATACCATATTCTGCTGTATCGGTTATCAAAACTGGAACAATAGAAGTAATTTAATTTGACCAAACTAGGGGTGTGTTAAGAACGCCTCATAAATTTATCAGGAATACTATCGACGTTTTCGAGATGTTCGAAGAAGTTGAGGGAGCTTGGGATTTTCAAACGTCACTCCTGATTGTCGTCCTGAAATCCAACTGTTCCATTTTAACAACGATAGCTATCGAATTTCTATTCTGGTACAATAATCTGCGCGACCTTTTCGGTGCGGTTTCCTAATCAGCCACAATGAACTTTAAATATTAATTCTAATCTCGAATTTCTCGGGCTTGTCCTATTGTCCCAATTTAATCAAGGTAATTCGATTCTCGATTTAACAGCACGAAATATGCATACGTACATGCGTGGGAGTCCCGCACTTTGATGATTACTGCGTTACGGAGATTTTGATAACTAGGCCAGATTTAAATTTAATTCCGATTCGTTGTATTCCCGGAAATGGGAGAGAGTGCTCTCGTATGTGTTGTACGCCTCCGATGCAACGTTGTAGTTTTAAATTACTTTACGCATGTCATAAGCTCGTGGCTGGTTTATTTTTAATTAGATGCAACATTCATTAGCGAACTTTTAATGGCACGACATAATAATGTCTTGATGTCTCAGCATATGACCTTTTCGTTTTACACCCATGTCGGTTTCTCTCCATATGGGTCCAGTTGCGCTTTTTGTGCGTTGAGTTTGTCGCAACAATAGTTGATGTTTATTGCGGTATTGTTAATTAATTCACACGAAGCACGGGTGTGTGTAATAGCTTCCAAAATATCCTCGAACCTTGAAAGGTTGCACTATGGGAAATACCGTGGTTAAGAATCTGTTTTCATGATAGTTGGCGTCGGCTAATTGGGAAAATCGTATGGTTTTGAAAATGTATTTGTTGTGTCATTCTTTTATTGTAAAATAAATATTTTAGTTATATATATTCATGCTTAAAGGTTATTAAATAAACATACGTTAAATCAGAATTTTTTTTGCTATCGTACTTGTTTCATTGATTTTTCTAGTCTAGTTTTCAAAGTAAATTTACCAATATCAATTTTCAATGCCTTATTGTATGTAATTGTTTCATTTTAGAAAGTAACAGTAAGTGTTATGACTCCGCGATATTCATGAATGGAGGATTCAAATGTCAATCAAGTTACAATGTGAAGTTCGATTTGGCTAATACAGTCTAAGTAATTTCCTTTAAAAGCGGAAGCAGTCGAGTATGAAATACAATGAAAACATTTTCTTTCAAGTTTCAAAATCAGGAATCTTTTTAACTCCACATTTCTTTGTTTAATGCAAAAGACAAAGCAGAGGAAAAAGTGAACAAAATAGTATTGGAAGGAAGCCGTTGTTTTGTTACGCTTTAGACTTAATGAAGGTCAATGGTGTTTCCCAAGCGTGCTCTTTTTTTCTTTGTCAAGAAACGGAAATTTTTTCAATTCTTCAAATGCCGACATTTTACCATTTCTTTTTTGTTCTTGAAAACTTCTCAGGGTCGGTCAGATTTAATAGATTAACAACACTTGTTCTGCTTTATGATTCCGCTTATTATTTTAAAATGCGGAAGTCGTTTGTAGACTATTTCCATATTTCAATATTAATTGTAATTCGAGTGTTATAAAACCTTTAATTTTTTTCACTTTTGGTGTAGTCAGATGTTGGTATTTGGTTTTTGTGACACTGGACTGGGAACATGAAACCCATTTTTATGCTCGCAATGTTTTCAGCTGAAACTGATTTAAACTATATACAAGGTGTTCGAATGCTTATATCGAAATGCGTTGCTATAGAGTTATACCTTCTTACTCTCTGATTCAATTTATAACACAGGTCTGAAGTTCTTCAAACCGTGGAGTCACAAATCACAACA
>JABXWE010003190.1:0-48313 GCA_014611495.1 Limonius californicus | reverse complement strand
TTTCCGTTTTTTTTTTGCGTGCGCTAAATGCCGATAATAAATATATCGTTGCTATGGAAATGTTAATCATGTTTGGTACTATTAAGATGTATTATGATTACTTTGAAAATAAAATGTTCTAAATTTACTTTTTATCCTTTTTTGCGTTGTTTTTAGATAAGTATAATAAAAAGTATCGTTCATTACACGTCCGGAAATGGATTTTTCCGTGCTTGCATGACTTCCCGTGTTCGGCTTCGCGGCTTTGTCACGCGCGCACGGAAAAATCCTTATTTCCAGACTGCTAATGAAATATACTATTATTTTATGCTTTAAGTTTTGTATCTTCAGTAATGTACGAGGTTGGCTGCATACCAGTTTAGTCCCGCGGTCGAAATTGCCCAATAATAGTGTACGCGTCTGTCGTTACTGAATATGCGTCCCGGTCAACCCTAATGACATTTGAAGAGTTAAGTTGGATTACGTCTACCTAACTGCGTCCTAATGCGTGCAGGTTGTGCCCCGCACAGAGGCGCCTGATCAGGAGGGGCGCGATTTGAAGGCGATACATAATAATAAGTTTGATTACAATGCACTTCTCTTGAAGTAAAACTGTACTACTAAATTAAACAATAAAACGATAAAAAATGAACAGTAAATTCGGCAAAGAGATTTTGAAGCTAAAATTAATACACAAATATTTGCGATTAATAATGTCCGAAAAACGTCTTACTGATTTATCAAAAATATTAATAGGGAATAATATTATGGATACTCTAGATGTAAGAGATCTAATTAAGATTTTTGTGGCTGCTGAACCTAGCAGGATAAAGATGTAATATTTAAATGACATATCATATACAGGGCGCGTCTGCTAATCGAATTAACTTGACATTTCGCATCTTCAAAATATTAATAAAATTATTTTGAACAGATTGTAATAATATGCAGTGTCTTCTATGTATAGGCACTATTAAATATATTTTTTGGCTATTCCAACCAGATTAAGCACTGCTCTTAACAATTATATAATCAAAAATTAAACCTTACGGTTTTGATCATTGTTTGGAACGTTGTTCTCTATAGCGTTCTATTTTTTAAGAATCGTTTACTTTTAGAGTTCTCCAAAAATATTCAAATAAATGTTGTGGATTTACTCAGCGAGTTCAAACTGGTGTTGTGTGTATTATGTTGGGACAATACGCTAGAGATATACAGGTATTAGTTCATTAGGTTTGTAAATTCCATGGGTTCGGCTTTAAAATTAAAAGTTATCCTTTTACTACATCTAAGAATTATTTGAAATCCTTAATCATGCATATTACCTTCAGTGTTTAAAATAGTCCATGCAGATTCAAATGGCACTAACAAACTATAATCACAACTTCACACACTAACGAGATGCTCAAATTTGGTAACCGAAAGAAAACAATGAGTACGTTACGTACTAAATATTTTCGCTGGTGCTTCTGGTTTGGCTACCTTGTACAATTATCCTCTTTAATAGACGTTTTTTGGTTACTCGTTCTGTGATGCAACCGGTTTAATTTAATATTCTGTTTTCTAAAAGAGTAGTTCTAATTATTTATGAAATTGATAACAATGATGTCACAAATTTGCGCTACGAAATATTTAACTTGAAATATTTAACATCAACAAACAACAGTTTCTTTGAATAATATTTAGGAAGAACATGATACTTTTCTAGACTTTCTTATACAAATATACACTTTAGCAAAGTAATAAAATGTACATCTATTGATGTAATTATCTGCAAAATGGAAGAAAACCAGAATTACTTGATGATGAAAAGAGTCAGGGTTTTCAGTATTTCCGGTGGTAATTTTAAAATTACCTAAAAATATGAGAGTTTACTCACTGGGAAAGTCGGGTGATTCATTCTTAAAATTATTCATAAAAGCATAATATATGTATTTTTATAGAAAAATACATTAAATAAAAAGCGAAAGCGCTTTATTACAATTTCCTAAAGCGACCGAAAATACAAAATAATGCGAAAATAAAGAAACGTGTAGGTTTTTAAATAGTCAGGATTCGCAAGTAGTCCGTATTTCTAGGGTACGGATTTTCGGATTTACCGTTAGGTCAGTTACAGCTTCGCATTAATAGTCAACGTCTACGCGACCTTGTCCAAAGAGTAAACACAAGAACGGAACAGTGTCATAGCTGCAATAAGAAGCATAACCAGTTTTTATTAAAGGAACAACATGTTTATAATGCAGATGATTTTCAGACACTGTTGGTTACTGTACCTATACATGGGGTCTTCGGAAAAAGATTATGTACATGGGGATTTCGGTTACCTTAAGAGATACGAAGATAAGAACGGTAACGGTAACGGCAGTCTACAAGGGGCGGTGGTATTGGTAGCTAGGCGTAAGCTTACCGATCTTTAGCGTAATGACTAATTAATAGCGTTTGCGAACCTACTAACTGATTGCAATGCGATTGTCCTCTAAGCTGAAGCAAGGTGCGAATTTAGAGTAACCACATGTGTTCGTATATAAATTCGGGCTGCAATGGCAATACCAGTTAATATAAGCAGTGGTGTTCCTGGCGAGGTTATGGTTTATATACCATGAAGTGTCGTATGTGTTTATCCAAGTAGTTACTTGTTATTATATGTGGCTTACAAGCGCTGGGTCCTATTATTGTTGTTATACAAGCTTGGTGTGTAAGGAGTTGTTGGAAACAGTAGCGTAGTGAATATTTCTTTTATTAGCACCTGTGGTGTTTACGTTATTAAAACTAGTCTAAAAGACTAACCATTAATTTTTATCGCTTACAATCTTATGCTAATTAGTAATTACGTAATAACTAGAGTCCATCCAGCGATGTCCTTTAGAGTTTCCTAACTTACAGGTATTTATACTCTCACTCGCGTACCATGCTCTGATTTTACACTGCGTTCTTGTGAAGGTGAAGTCTAGATTTATGTTTGCCGGCATACCTTTTGATCTTGTCTTTTACCATTGGAATGTTGAGGTCCCGGTGTAAATCGGAGTTACGTACATACCATGGTGTTAACTATGTTAAGCAACACTTTGTTTTGAAATGTTTGAATGAATTTGATGTTAGTATCGCTGGCGCAGCCTCAGAGCTGAATGTCATATAGCCATGCTGGTTTCAGGATCTCATTTTATATCAGTAATTTGTTGTGTATTGACAACTTGGAATTGCTACCAAGGATCCAATAAAGTTGTTTGTATTTCAGATTATACTCAGCTGTTTTTTCTTCAAATGCTCTTTCTATCGGAGCCTGACGTCCAGGCTCATACCTAGATATTTGACGTTATTCTCATAGGGCACAATGGTACCATTGATATCCAAGATCGGAGGGTTAACTAACTTTGTGTTGGTGAAATTAGCATGTATAGATTTGAGCTCGTTTAACTTCATCTCCCATTGTTTGGTTCAATCAAGTATTTTGGGAGACACTACCTTGACGCACGCCCGTTCGTATTTCCTTAAGGCTAGAATATTCGTCTTCCTGTTTTATTATGAAGAATCTGTCTCAGATATATGATGTTAGTATCTCTACATACTGTTTCGGGAGTATTTTGTTCAATTTGTATGTCAAACCTTCGTGTCATACTTTGTCGAAGGCGTGGGCAACGTCTAAGAAGACTGCAGAGCAGATTTGTTTTTATTCAAGAGCACGTTCTATTACGTCAGTGACACGATGCACTTGATCGATGGGTGAGTGCTTTTGTCTAAAACCGAACTGGAAATCTGGTTATCTGTTATTTTCTATCAGAGGTCTTAGCCTTTTAAGCAACAACTTTTCAAATAATTTTGAGACAATAGGCAAGAGGAAAATGGTCCTGTAGGATTTTGCCTCGTTAGGTGGTTTACCTGGCTTTGGCAGGATGATTACTTCTGTAATATTCCAGCAGGTAGGAACATGTTATAGTCTGAAAGCTGTGTTGAATAGGTAGATGAGTAATACTATGCCTTTTCTAGCCAATTGCTTAGGTAGTTCGTAGGTGATCAGATCATAAGCTGGTGCTTTTTGCGAATTGAAGTTCGTTTTAATCTCTTTTCTGAATCTTGGTTGTGCGATTCAGGCAGTATGTTTTCTGCTTGCGTTTGATTGGCTGAAAAGATGTCAGCTAAATGTTCGGCGAACAGGTCAGCTTTCTGCTTACTATCCCTGGCCCATGGTCCCATATCTCTTTTGACTGGAGATATCGATGTGGTGGGTCTTCTTATTTTTCTGGTTGCTTTCCAGAGGGAGTAGTCTGTCTCTTCATTTGGTGACAGATTCTGCAGGTATGAGTTTATTAATTCCTCTTTCAGGTTTTGGATTTCTCTTCGTAGTTTTTGTTTCATTATTCACGATGGTCTTGTCGACAGGGTCTCTTGATTGTTGCCGTCTTTCTCTAGCTCTTCTTTTTTCTTTGGCGAGTTCTCTGATCTCCAATGGGTAATTTACCCCTTTGCTCATGTGAGTGATTTCTTTTATGTCATTATAAGTAGCTGCATGAATAAGCTTGATGAAGTTTTCAGCTTCTTTTTCTAATTGTTCAGTCGTTCATACAAAGTGATTTTTTAAAAAGTCAATTGCAGTAGCCTAGGGATTGTCCCGTCTATATTAAGCTTTAGAATCTGACAATATGAAAATTATAACTGTCACACAGTTTGACATACAGTTAAATGTCATTCAAAGCTCATTACAGCTGACTGCAGACGGAATAGCTTTTTTCCTAGGCTTGCTGCAATTGACTTTTTAAAAAATCACTTTGTAGGTTAATATGCAAATAATGTTATTCTGCAGATCAATCCGGAAGCTTTCCCAATTAGTGGTTTTATTGAGGAAGGTAGGTCGGGCTGCCCCTTTGATTATTCTTTCACTCAGTGTCCGGATGGCGGCTGAGTGATTAGAGTTCAGGTAAAAGTTTTCTTTAATTTCAATGAAATTAGGAGATATTTTTCTTGAGATGAAGAAATCTGGTAAGTCAGGAATTTTGTTAGTGTCAGTGGGCCAGTACGTAGGCTTACCTGTTGAGTGATAGCTGCAGTTCCATTCTCGAACAGTTTTTCTCAGTTCACTGCCTTTAGTCGTAGTTAGTCTGGATCCCCAGTCTACATGTTTGGAGTTAAAATCACCCCCGATGATGAACCTCTCATCAGGATGTAGCAGGACTGTTACGTAATCTTCTTTTTTGAGATTATGTCTGGGTGGGCAATAAACTGCACCAACCCTTAGCTTCTGTTTAGTAGTCTTTATATCAACCACTGTAAGTTGAATATCTACGTGTTGTGGGTGACATTCTTCAAAGTGACTGATTGATTCTCTAATTAAGATTGCACTGCCACCCTTGGCTTTATTGTCTGGGTGAATGGTGTGGTATGCTTTGTAGCCTCTTATTTTAATATAAGACTGTCTTGTCGTATGTATCTCTGAGATGAGTCAAATATCTACGTGTTGAGTGTTTATGAAGACTTCAAGGTCATGTTTTTTGCTTAGGATGCCATTGACATTCCATGTGGCGATGCGTAAGTCTTGCTGATCCATAAGCTTACTTCATCTTGGGTGTAGCCCAGTCTTTCATTGATTCGCTCCAATATTTTCATCATACTCTGCATAAACTGCTTCATACATAAAAAAAAGTTATGTAGGTAAGTAAAATATGTCTAATAGTGTTGTGTTTCATTATTTGGATGATATTGTCTGTAAGTACTACAAATTTGTGTTAACCACATAATAATACAATATAGCGTATTGTATTGTATTTGAAAGGACGAATTCTGCTTCTATCTATAGTCCTAATTTAAAAGACGTAGTAGTAGTCTATGTAACATGTGATCAAAAAGTCTTCAAATGAAGGAGTGCTATGCAAATAGTTTGCATGTCTGGTATTGAACTATAAACAAATACCGATTTAAGCAACTTAAAATTGAAATAATTGATTCACTGCCATTTGTCAAAATTTGTTTAATCTGGTTATTGTAATTTATTTACTTTTTAAAATGCTTGAAGGTAAGTTCACTTTGATTGTGGTTATAGTCGGGTGTCGTCTTATTTGACGGGTAGCCCCTCGCAGGACGAACCACCACAACACTTGCACAGTTATATTGTTCTCTTTCTAGCTCCTTAGTTCGTATAGGCTATTAGAGCGAGTGCAAGTCTTGCAGATTGCCGTTCTAAAGTTTATGAAATACACTGCGGTGACTTGTGAAACGAAACGAGATAGCACTTACAGTGTTCAGTGGTTCCAAAACAGGTGATTTCTAACGTTACTTTTTAGATGAAGAATTTTATAAAATCTTCGTGGCATCGTGAAATTATAGTTGAGGAGGTGGAACCTTTAATAATTAATTTGGGTGATGTTTCATCGGACAGTGAAGACGAGGAATATGAAGACGACAGCGATTAAACTGTTTTATAAAAATCAAGTGGTCCACGTTAATTAAATGCAATAATATTTGTCGATTTCAGTCATTTTTAATTGTGCGCAAAATATGAAACTAATTGAAATTTAATCTTCTAGTCGATGTTAATTAGTAATGATAAAACATGATATTAAGTTTGTGCGTGAGTCACTCCGGTTTGTGTTCAATCTATTTTAAGCTTTGTACCTGATTCACCTTTGTGTTCAAATTATTTCAAATACATAATTAACACTGCATTTTTAGTTATTAGTATTTCAGTAGAAATATAATTATTTAATATTTGAATAACTCTTATTTAAATTCAAATATTTAGAAATAAAATTGAATTCCTCGTGCAATTTAGATGCAATAATAATCTCCAAGCTGTCTTGTCTTTTGTTTTATATTAAGAATATTGAGATTAAACATGTAAAATATTGGTAAATAAATGTTCATTTTGAGTTAACTGCAAAGAGGTTTAATCATTGTACTTTAGTAGCTACATTTAACTCGACACTCGTTTTAGGTCACTAATTTCTTGAGCACGTGGCCTCTCAACTTAGTTGAACCGGTTATTTTACCTGACTGCGGACTTCGCACCAGTCAAATAATACGACACCCGACTATACATTCGAAAAAGTAAATACAAGGTACTGCTGGTAAGTAACATGACAGTTACGACATGCCTTGTAGCACCCACTGCCAATGCTAATTTGTAAACTTTTTAATCGCTCGTTACCAATATGGAATTTCTCTATATGATTCGTTTTTCATAATCACATTAAAGTTTAACAATGGTCATTCATTTTCTCTTGGTTTAACAAAACTGATTATTTTACATTATCTGTTAATTTATCTTCTTCTTCTTCTTCTGAATAGGCCTGCGTCTTGTTCCTTCGCCTTTACTAAATTGTGTCCTATCACTTCTTTGGTCTACTCACGCTCCGTTTCCCTCTAGGTCGCTCAACTCTATTAATGCTTAAATTTATTAATAAATAGAAGGAGCCTTACGTTTGGTCATTCATTGAACTGTTACTGTTTTAATAATTTTAATAAACAGTTGAATGTGATGCTTATGCTGAGACAACTGACATGTATAATAACATATCTAACACAAAATTCAAATACGACAGTGCGATAAGAAGATTAAAATATAATATCCAAGTAGGGGAAACAAAGTGCAGGTTACTACAGTTATAATCCCGTAATAGTAACTGGGGAATACTTTCTTTTAATGAAGAATTCTACTTATGATGTACTATGCTGCTTGTTACGAATAAATATAAATATTTCACTTCTTAGAGCAAAATTGTAGACGTAATAAACCGTGTTCAAAAACTCCCACGTTTATAGTAGGCTGTGCATCAGTTATGCGTCGGTAAATGTATGTCGCTTCATAACCAGCTGCCGAGCCGCAAACACCTGATGTTTTGAGGTTATCTAAATAATTGTTATTTGACAGTTGATTACTTGTCTCTCCTGTAAGTAATTAGTTCCAAAATCGCATTATGTACTAAAAATTATTTCTTGTAGGTAGAATTTGCGCATTACAAAATGGTGTTTTCGTTAGAACAAAAAATTTTCATAGTTGAAAGTTATTTCCGCAATGCAACAAAAGTAGACGGAGTTTGGAATTATTCAGTAGAGAACTGCACTGCAGAATTCCGTGATGAATTTCCAAATGTGGTTTTTGTGCATCAGCAGTTTGCAGAAACCTTGAAAAGATGTGTAGCCCGGTTCCGTGAGAGTGGCTGTGTTGTATCGAAAGGGGGTGGGCGACCAAAAAAGCGTACAGATGAAGCCACAAATAGGGTTTTAAAATGTACTGAATCTGATGGTGGACATTTTAATCATTTAATCAATTAAATTGTAAACTAAATTTTTAGTTTATAGCTGTAATTCACTTTGCTGTTCATGAATTAATTTTTAAGTGTAAATTAAAGTTCCTCGTTTATAACCTCAATTTATTTTGACGTTTATTTTGGTTCATGTTTAAGTAAAGACATACTGTGTCTCTTGTATTGTTAACTCATGGCCTACTCCAAACGTACTAGTTTTTGAACACCCGTTATTTTTGCCCTAGCAAATACACAAATAGAAATATGTACAATTTGCATAAAACTGACGAACGGAAATATTTGATCTGCATTCCTGCACTTATAGCCCTACGATACAAAAAATTACAGATTCGCTATTCATTATTGCTAATTTAGTATTTTTTGTGTTATTACTCACAGGGTTACCAGTATCGGTAGAATAATAAAATTGGATGTTTTTTACAATACATTTCCAAATACTAGAAAATTATATACACCCAAGTTAGAAGAGATACAACATATGTACAGGATTTCCAACAATATCAGAAACATTTTCACACAGTTTGTATAAATATGAATCTATATTTTGTATAATAATACATTATTTTATGTATTTGCTTAAATAGTGGATTAACTTAACAAAACCCGCAACTCACACAGTTACAAAAGCGACTTAACAATTTATATATAATTTCCAAAATTGTGGTATTTGTATATTCTAAATTTTCAGTAAAACTTATGAAATGCACCCTCAATTTTCCTTAAAAATAACTACAAATTTTGTGTGAAGTTAATATTTTGTAATTCAGACGCATAAGTGGTGTCAATCCGAAATAGCTAAATTAGTAAAAGTGTGAATAGCATTTATGTAAAGATTTTTCAGCAATGATTAAAACACACAATTATGTTAGCAGCTGCCGTAGAAATATTAGTATAAGTTTTCAGATATAAATATATTATATTTATATATATGTATAAGATATATACCAACAACAAAGCTACAAATTTGACATTTCCGAGGCGTTCTTTCGGGCGTTGGCTTTGATATTTTTTCAAAAGCCGATAATCGATATAATTATTTGTAAATAGCAGTAACACGTCTGCAGTTACAAATATTTTTTGTTATACTCTGCTTCCGCAATTTTGATCAAAATTTCCTTATTTACATATGTTGGCATTTGATAAATATATTGACAAGTTCCAGCAAAACTTAGATCCTCATAGTGTAGGAATTTATCAAGTAAACCCAAATCATTATATAAACGGAGGACTATCAATTCGCTTTCCCCTTCGTTACTTCCATAATATTTATTCAAAGTCTTTTTTTGTTCAGATGTTGCATGTTCTATAGCTTTTACTATAAGCCAAGTTGCCCTACCCTGCTGAATGTCAGTAGCAGGCTTGCCAGTGATTGCAGGGTTTCCATAACTGTCTAAAATATCGTTCTAAAAAATTATTTAAATTCGGTTTAATTGCGAAGAATGTAAATTAAAATATTTACCTGTATTATAAGGTGTATCCCCAATTCTTTTGCAAAACTTCTCCCCAGTTTTTGTACTTGCGGATCGTATCTGCCTGCCAGATACATTCCCAAAATTATTGGCAAGACGAAAAAAGGATAGCCTCCTTTATATTTCGCTATACGGTGGTATACGTCCATCGTAAATGATTCCAGGGATAACTTGCCAGTAATTCCGTAAACCTTTGAATCCAAAGACATACCTACAGCAGTTTTCAAGCCTACATCATGGAAATGTTCAACGGCCGGGAAATGACAAGGCATTCCAGAGAAATATTTTCTTAAAACCAAATGTATCCCGTTTTCTAAGATGCTTCCATCGCTAACGGCTGTCATGCCTATGCCCTCCCTGGTATACCAACTTGGTTTTCCAAAACGTACCTGCGTGCTGTCAATAATGTCGTCTCGTATTATATTCAGAGTCAGCAACTGAAATAACCAAATAGTAAATGTGATTGTGTTGACGTGATCGTAATATTCAGTTCTATACAGTATCGTATTAAGACAAATATAATTGCCTTCCAAAAATGAATTAGTTTAAGGGTCCTATGAATGAAATCTCAGGTTCTAATACAAAAAGTATTCAAATACACTTCTTCGGGTGCTTCATCTCTTACGAGACGTGGCGATCTTCTCTCCTATGCCTGTGTTGCACGTTTAAAGTGCCACTGACCTAGAGGACCTACAGCTTAACGTGGGCTCCGAACCACGGGAAGTGAAAAACATTTCAACTCCAGAGAAGATTTACTAGGCAGAATACTTTGGTGGTTTGCCATTGCCTTGTGAGGAAGAACGGCTTTTAAAAATCCGATGTTTCGGCACTGGGAATTGAACTCAGGGCCTTCAGCGTAGAAGTCTAAAGCGCTAAACTCTAGTCCTCGGCCGCCTCACTCAAATACACTGAGTGTTCAAATTTCCATCATACGTTTTTATAGAAGGCATTTCGATGCAGTTCTCTTATAACTGGAGGACGGCATTAAAAGCTGTTGGGCCGTTTAATATCCTAGTCCATAGAATAGTCCAGAGGCGGACGATTTCGATCCAGTTCTCTGGAGATACTGATGCAACCTATATATCACAGTTTTCGAATAAGCTTGGTTCTCTTACGTACCCATATCCTGGAGGACTGTAAGAATGATATTCATATCCAATGTGGGACGTACACCGTATGATAACGTCAAGGCTGTTAGACCTATCAGACTGTTAAAGACACAGGGAAAGATAATTAAAACGTATACAAGGGACGGTACGGTTACGACAGGACACTACACCCATGCCAATATGCCTAACAGTCAGGACCCAGGATTGCATGTGATTATTGGTAAAATCGAAAAAGCGCTACGCCACAAAAAGACAGCATATCGGCCTCTTTGGTTATCGAGAGGATGTTTGATAACACCTTCCTTGATTCCATTTGTACTTCAGCTGAAAAGCATAAGATAGAGAATAGATCAGATGGATTTATTCTATGCTAAGCAGCAGGCAAAGAATGATCCCACTGGACAAGGTCAATATAAAAATGAGTTATTCGGGGCTGTCCGCCAGGAGGTATTCTTTAACTTCTTGTTATTGAGGGGCTGCTTAGGGAGCTCGAACAGACGGGTATCTTTATTCTATACTACGCTGATATCCATGGCATTTTAATAGTAGGCAAATTTAACAATATTGTTGGCGAACTGAAAGATTGGATATGGATAATATATAAGGAGGCAATGGGAAAACAATATTATTGTTCCAATACATAAGAAAGGAGAAACGACAAAGTGTGAAAACTACCAAGCCATATGTCTTTTATCAGTAGCCCTAAAAATATACACAAAAATACTAGAGAAACGTTTAAGAGAAGAAGCAGAAGTAAACTTAGAAGAAGAACACGCAGCTTTCAGACCTGGTAGGGAAACACAGGATCACATCTACACAATCAGAACAATAATGGATAAAACACTAGAAATGGGAAAAAATTTATATTTAGTCTTTGTGGATCTATTAGTAGCCTTTGATACGATACCAAAATAATTTTAAATTTTAGAATAGAAGATTACATAGAACTGTTATAAGCGAATATAATAAGCTAAAAGGCTAAATGGGGAAATATCCGAAAACTTTAATCTTAATATAGAAAAAGGTATGAAACAAACGAACAGCTTGAGCCCACTATTATTTATAATATTCATGGACGAACTACTCAGGAAATTTAAAACCAAAACAAGACCCTCCACTACAGGTCATTATATCATAACGCCGATTAAAACCTTTGACCTGGTTTACTGGGACGACATAGTACTGATAACAAGTACGAAAACTTAATTACCAAGAAAAGTTAACATCTGGAAAGCCTGCTTGGAAGAAAAGAGAATGCAAATAAATATAGGAAAAATGAAGATTACTCGTATACCAAAAGAAGAAGAAGATTAAAACGTAAATATACAAATAAATGGGGGAAGATTAGAAGCAGTAAACAAGTACGAGTATTTAGGCACCATCATTACAAAAAATGGAAAAAGAGACAATTAAATACAAAATAAAATACAAAAGGCAAGTAACATACACTATCAAATCAACAGCACACTAATAAACAAAAACAAGAAATAAAAGTATAAGAGATGATTTAGAACAAATACCGCTAGTGAGTGAAATAGAAAAAAACAACTGAGCTGGTATGGACATCTAATTAGAATGCTAGAAGAGTGTTGCGGGCCTATACCAAGTTTGGCAAAGATAGGTAGGTACAACATAAAAATAAAACACAAGTTTCGAAACCACCGCTTGTTTATTGTTGTATTGTCTGTCGTACTCTGATTTACAAAACACTACATTTCGATAAGGTTAGTTCATCCCTACCATTAATTAACCAATCACATTTATTACCAAGTACATGCATAAAAAAAGTAACAATTAACAAAATCATAAATACATTTATGACAGCGCTTGTACTCGCTGCAGGGTAAACGCAATTTTACATGAATAGCGTAATATAAGCTATCAACGCATATTCTGCATTGGTATTAAAATATTGTACACTAAGTAAATAAAGGTTAAAGACTTCTCTACAGGAAGTTTAACATATTGTGCAATTAGCAATAATAAAAGGTTGACGACTTCTCAACACCTCCCCCATTAAATATGAAAATTGAACTCCGTGCAATTTTCACTCCTAGGTTTTGCCTTAGGCATTACAACTTCAGCATAATGAGAGGTGCCAGAAGAATCTAGACAATTTTCGGTAGTAATTTCATTATTCAAATCTGAATTTGCGATATTATCAGTTGATTTGTTAATTTTTGATTTAGAAAAAATATTTTTACGATATATAAACGTATAAAAACATATGCATGCTACAACAATTATTAAAACGTATAAAACAGAATAATGATGAACGTCATGAATATTAAGTGGTTCAAGTTCGAAATGTTTTTCTTTATTTTTTAATTCCTCTAACTTAAGACTAATCTTATCTAATGTATGAAAATCGTCACATACAACTACACTTTGCTTTTCCAAATTTAAGATTGGAATCTTGTTTTGATATAAATCGAAGCTTATATCATCTTTAATATTAACCATTGGCATAAACGATGTAGTTATTTCACTCTCATATAAATTATGAGATGATAAAATAACAGAATCTGAATGAACCTTACATTTCGAATGAATTTTTAATAATCCTGAACGATACAGTATCAATGAAATAGGAGAATTATACTCTTTACATAGCAAATTAACATTTTCCTTAACAGGACTTACAAATAACCAAGAATTTTTAGCTGCTAGTTGAATCCATAAGGTTTTATTTAATTTCAATAAACGTACATCACAATTACGTGGTATCTCATTTACAACAGAAAATAATTTGGTTTCACAGTGATCATGTGAGTGAGCTAAAAATACTGGTTGAATTTGTTCACAGACATATTGACCTGAAATAAATTGCATACATTTATTAAGCTGAATTTCATTCATTAAAAAATAATGTTGTTTAACTTTGTCTATAACTACATAATTGGATTTTGGATATATAAAGGCATACGTATTATCGGATATCCAAGTAGGCAAACTAGTTAATTTAAACACATCATATGATCTACTTTCAAGCAATGGTATTAACACTAAAAATGCTACACGATTATTAATATAGAATACATTTGTTTTAAAACTATTATAAACAATGTGGATATTACTCTCTGTTAAACTAATGGGAAAAGAAACATCTTTAGGTAACAGTACTTGAATTTTATTTAATTGTGCAATCAGTTCGTTTGGATTTATAACCAAAGGGTTTAGGATACCTTGTTGCGCATTTAAAACAACGTGTAAAAGATTATCGATGTCCATTTCATATTGTTCAATTATAAAAGTGAGCAAGGACACAACTTCCCCTAATAGTGTAAACATTTTGTTTCTTTTATTTGCATCATCAATAGCGTTTCGCAGAACATCTGCATAAGTTCCTAAGTCTCTAATTTTACCATTTATAACTGCAAATTCGTTTTCAAATTTTTTAGTAATCGCATTAACTGTTTTGATAGTAGATTCAAAAATTGTAGTCTGATCCTTCATTAAATCCGTAACTTTTAGCTCATTATCGTGAAGTTTCTGAATTTGACTGTCGTAATATTTAGCATCATCAGCGTCTAATGTTCCGAACAAGGATTTTGAAATGGTACCAACAATATCAAGCAATCCCCGTTTGGGTCTGTTAGTGTTGCCATTGTTCAGAATACTATGTACGATATTTAATTTACCATTCGCCTTTTGTAACGCACGGCTAGTAACCGAAATGAAATTTGGACATTCACTAGAATTGGTTAAAACCAAAATGTTAGAGCATATGTAATTTAAATTTTTATAATATTTCATAATAACTTCGTATTCGTTATGATAATTTTTGTAATCGAAATAAATTACAAATTTCCATTGATCGTTAAATAAATTCAATTCTCCCACCTGTTCATAATAAATACCCGAATTTGTAACATTAGCAATATTATAAAAAGTATTTTGGGATCTATCAAAGAGTACATAACTCACGAGTAAAAGAATCCGTAGTAATAACCTGAAAAGAAGAAAAAAAATATAATTAATTTTCATGAAAAATCTTTAATCTATTTTTATGCACTTTTACGGGCTTATTTTTAATTAAAATAGTGACATTTACGTCGGAATCGACGCAAATTACATCATAGGGACCTGTCCATTTAGACATTAGTTTTCTGCATTTTCCTTTATCTGTACTTTCTTCATGTAAAAGAACCCTACCACCAACATGAAGTTTGAATTTGTTCGAATTTACATCATAATAAGATTTAGAACGCATTTTGTTTTGTATTAAATTATCTCTAGCAATTTCGTGACAATGCTGGAGTCGTGATTTTAATTCGTAAAGATAATTGTCATAATTGTATAAAGGTTCAGGTTTCTTTAACAGGGTGGAGGGTAGGTCGGTTTTATACCCGTACAAGAGTTCAAAGGGGGTATAGTTTGTTGACGTATGAGGAGTAGTATTATAAGTGAATAACGCATAAGGGATCCACGTATCCCAATCTAATTGACTTTTATCTACATAATTCCTTAAATATTCCGCTAATGTTCTGTGACTACGTTCCAATCCGCCATTACTTTGCGGTCTGTATGCAGTAGTTTGAATTTTCTTTATTCTTAACAATTTACAAACGCTTTTAAATAGTTGACTTAAAAAATTTGATCCTTGGTCAGTTAACAAGGTTTGTGGAGTACCGTATTTGCAGATAATATGTGTTACAAATTTTTCAGCGATAGTTGAAGCTTCCTGATTAGGTAAAGGAATTGCTTCTGAAAATTTTGTTAAATCATCCTGAAACGTTAGTAAATATTTATTATTTTGATAAGTTATTGGTAAAGGACCAACAATATCAAGAGAAACTTTTTCAAAAGGACTTTTTGCTGTAGTTGTGATAACCATGGGTAACTTGTTTCGTTTGCAAATTTTATTTTTCTGGCATTTTTCGCACTTCCTAATATATTTTTTAATATCTTTGTACATATTTTTCCATTTATATTTTTGTTTAATTCGTTTATAAGTTTTATTTACTCCTTGGTGGCCTCCTAATGGATTTTCATGAAATTCCCTCAAAATAATTTGAATTTCTTCCTGGAGTAAATCTTTTGTAATATTATTGTGGTATATGTGAATTTTCACGTCAGTATTTTTAAATATGTATCGTAACATCGTTCTAATATCCTCAAATTTTAAGTTATCCAAACCGCTTGCTAACCTAGGTATTGCTAAATTTTCTTATTATCTTATGATCTATGCAAAATTCACGTGCATTTATTAAGGTATAAAAGACATCTTCATAAGTAGGTTTATCAAAATGATGCTTTTTTGTAATTAGGTACAAAATATATCTTCCTTCAACAACTTGATATAGAACTTTACGCAACATAGGGTTTTGAGTTTTAAGAAAATCAACTCCATGAAATTTTTCTTTAAAATATTTTGCTATTCCACCATTCATTTCTAAATCTTCGCTTATGCAATGAGCTAAACTGTATGTTTTCGGTGCACTAAATAAATCATCTCCTAACTCTATAATGTTTGCGTTAATTATAATGGTGTTACTGGTTTCCTGTAAATATTTTTCATATGAAACTTGTGACCTTGTGACAGCACAGATTCGACTTAAAGCGTCCGCGTGCGTAATAAATTTTCCATTTCTATGTATTATTCGAAAATCGTATTCCTCTAATTTAATTCGCCAACGTGCTAATCGCGAAGTAGGGTCTTTTATGTTAAAAATCCAAAGTAATGGTTTGTGATCTGTTACTATAGTGAATTTTTTGTTAAACAAGTACGGTCGGAAGTGTTGAACTGACCATATAATACTCAAAAGTTCTCTCTCAATAGTACTATAATTACGTTCAGCTTTGTTTAGAATTCTACTGGCATAAGCAACTGGTAAATCACTTCCTATTTCACCCTGAGATAAGACAGATCCTATTGCATTAGCACTAGCGTCAGTACATAAAATAAATTCTTTAGAAAAATTTGGATATTGCAAAATTGGAGGATTGACTAATTTCCTTTTTAAAATTTCAAAAGCTTCGGCACATACAGGTTTCCAATTGAACTTTATATCTTTCTTTAACAATTCGTTTAAAGGTTGAGTAATTTTGGAAAAATTTTCAATGAATCTTCGGTAATATCCGGCTAAACCTAAAAATGATTTAATATCTTTTTGATTCTTTGGCACAGGAAAATTTTTTACTGCTTCAATTTTCTTGGGATCTGGTCTTATACCATTTTCGGTAATAACGTGGCCAAGATAAGAAATTTCTTTCCTTAAAAATTCACATTTTTCTGGTTGAAGCTTTAAATTATATTTTCGGAAACGCTCAAAAACTTCTTTCAACTTCCGGTCATGTTCTAAGAGAGAGCTGGCATAAATAATTACGTCATCTAAATAAATAAAACATTTTAGACCTTGCAATCCCGTAAGTACATGATTCATAAGTCTCTGGAAAGAGGCTGGAGCGCCCTTTAAACCCATCGGCATACGTTCGAAATGATAATGATTGAAATTTGCACTAAAAGCTGTCTTTTCCTTATCTTCAGGATTCATGCATATTTGATGAAATCCGTTGGCTAAATCAAGAGTTGTGAAGTATTTGCAATTACCTAATTGATCCAAAATTTCTATAATATTTGGAAGTGGAAAAGCATCGGCAATAGTGACGTCATTTAATTTCCTAAAGTCTACAACGCAACGCCATTTCTTATTACCATTAATATCAGGCTTTTTAGGTACTAACAATAACGGAGAATTCCATGGGCTTTTACTTGGAGTAATAATTTTATTTTCTAGTAATTTTTCGACCTGATTCTTAACTTCACCCCTGAGTTGCTCGGGTACTCTATATGGTTTGATGTTTATGGGTGCTACTTCCGATTTAATGGGAATAGAATGAGTAACTGCGTCGGTACAGCTAAGTTTGTCACCCGGTAAATAAAATAAATCATTATAATCCCGACAAATATTTATAATTGAGTCTTTTTTCTCACAATTTAAATGCTCTGTTCTGAGATTAGATTCCAGAAGTTTTAATCGGCTAGAAATGTTATCATTTAACTCCATATTTAAAATTTCATAATTACTTAAATCCTCGATATTCAAATCAATTTCATTTAAATATATATTTTGCTCGGTAGAATTAATTAAACTAACTTGACATACATTATTTATTGGTTTAATTATACAGTTTGGAACATACAATCCTTCCTGTAATTCTTTGGCTAAACATACAGATTCCCTATCTGTGTTAACTTTCATTTTAATATAAGTTTCGCTCCTAGATGGAATAAAAATCTTTGGAAACTTCGGCAATAATGTCCAAATTACCTGTATATTATTCACACAAAATTTTAATAAACTGGTACTGTAATCGATTTTGACCTTGAACTTATTCAAAAAATCTCTACCTAAAATTCCATTACATTCAATAGTAAAATCGTTTGCAACTATATGAAATGGATGAGTAATAACTTCGTTGTTATTGATCAAAATACTACCATAAATTAAACCTTTAGTAGTAAAAATATGATTCGAGATTCCTTTAAGACTAACTTTTGTATTTGAATTGATTTGTGCTTCGTTTTTCAAACAATCATATTTTAAAATACTAACATCCGCGCCTGTATCGACCAGTAATTTTACATTATTATTTAAGGCAATTAGAAGTGGTACACTCACGGTGTCACAAATGGTTGAATTGCCACCGCCTACTTGATAGACTGTAAAATTTTCATTACATGTTTCACTGCTACACGGATTTTCTGAAATACCTAAACTTCCAATACTTTCAAAATTATTTGAAGATATATGCAACTGAGATTCTAAACAATTCACATTGTTATTATTAAGACCGTTAGTAGAATGCTCTGCTTGTTTGACAAAACTGTGATCCACAATACTACTTTGAGATTCTGCAACGTAATTTCCAAACGATTCATCTTCACTCTTGGAATTAAAAGAATTAGGGACAAAAGTAACTGAGTTAAGGTGATTGACTTTATCTAAATGTATCAAATTCGGTTCTTTCGAATTATAATGCTCTGCTGAATTAGAATGCTCTGATTTATAATGCTCTGAATTAGAATGCTCTGAATTATAATGCTCTGAATTAGAATGCTTTGATTTGTAATGCTTTGAATTAGAAGGCTCTGAATTATAATGCTCTGAATTAGAATGCTCTGAATTATAATGCTCTGAATTAGAATGCTCTGAATTATAATGACTTGGATAAGAATGCTTTGAAGTATAGGTTTGTATAAAGTGGCTTTTAGGATTTAATTGACAGCCCGAGTCACGCCGCCACTGGACGTACTTGGACCCGATCCGTTTCCCTGGTTTTCATTATTATAATAAACATTTTTAGACTTCTTTTGATTTTCGTTAAAAATTCGTTTACGGCATACGGAGATATGGTGACTCGGTTTTTTACAATAGCTACATATCGTACTGACTTTGTTTATAGAAGGTTCTGTTTTAATACGAGCTTGAGAGAAATTAGGAAAATAATTTTGTTTTACAGGACATTGGTTTGCAGTGTGGTTATATCCATGGCATTTATAACATTTAATTCCGGAGGTATTAAAATTTTGAAATTTATGCCCAAATTTCTTAAAGTTTACAGGATGAATTTTTGTCTGCGCCTTCCCTGTTTTAGAAGACCTTTCCTCTTCCTCGGCGACCGTAACCGCTTCGGTAAGAGTATTTAAACGACTAGCTTTGATAATTAATTTGATAGGCTCCCGTAACCCTTCTTGAAAAGCTCGAAGAGCAGATTTTGAATTTAATTTTTCGATAATTTCTGCAGATTCTTCACCTTCACTTTCTATACAAACATCGTTCAGATCTACCATCAATTTTTGAATTCTATTAGCAAAACTTCTAATGTCTTCATTATAATTTTGTTTACATGATAACAATTCCGCTTGGACTTGCGCAATTGTACGCTTTTCCTCAAAATTGTCTTTTAAAGTCTTTTTCATATCTTCCCAAGATTCAATTTTTTTATACTTAATTGCGTTATACGCTGCACCAGAAATTTTTGATTTAGCTATAAAAATAAATGTCGAAATTTCGGTAGCTGCTTCCAACGGAGCTGCTATAGCATCGCAACATGCTAAAAATTTATGTAATTGATCTTTATCTCCAGAAAACTCAGGTATTAATTTTAATGCTACTTCAACTTGTACTTTTTTGCTTGCCATCGTTTTGTTCAGAGAGAAATTACCACACAATTAGTACAGAAATGCAATTATAATCAACAAGTTACATGTATAATGCGTGAAATCGTAACGACAAAATAAATTAAGAAAATTTTAGTTGAAATTTATAAACAGATTAAAAAATAATAAACAATATTCCTTGACGGTAGTAAAACACTTACATTTGTGGAGTTACCGCACACACAACACAACACAAGAACTAAGCGACGGTAGTCGACCTGGGGAACGTAATTGACTGAACCTGGGTGGAACTCCTGGACGCCTCGCTGCAGTACGGGGACGTAGAGCTCAACCGAATCTTCTTAAACTGGCTGGACTATTCTGGAACCGGTGCCCTTGGGTTCGGAATCCAATTCACAGCAAGTGGTAGAAACGGAAACCTCTTCTTCAGCCTCGGCGATAATTAGTTTGAAACTAACTTTATAACTTTTTCCAACTTTTTACACCTGACACCAACTTTATATGGTGAATTATTTGATGATTTTTAATTTCTATTTGTTTACACCTGACACCAACTTTATATGTTGCGGGCCTATACCAAGTTTGGCAAAGATAGGTAGGTACAACATAAAAATAAAACACAAGTTTCGAAACCACCGCTTGTTTATTGTTGTATTGTCTGTCGTACTCTGATTTACAAAACACTACATTTCGATAAGGTTAGTTCATCCCTACCATTAATTAACCAATCACATTTATTACCAAGTACATGCATAAAAAAAGTAACAATTAACAAAATCATAAATACATTTATGACAGCGCTTGTACTCGCTGCAGGGTAAACGCAATTTTACATGAATAGCGTAATATAAGCTATCAACGCATATTCTGCATTGGTATTAAAATATTGTACAATAAGTAAATAAAGGTTAAAGACTTCTCTACAGGAAGTTTAACATATTGTGCAATTAGCATTAATAAAAGGTTGACGACTTCTCAACAACTTAATAACTAATATAACACGGAAATAATATATATACAGAACATAATCCAGTCTAAAACTAAAAATCAATTCGGAGTAAGAGCGGGAGCGTCAGGAAGTCATCATTCGAAAGACAGGATGCCGAACATCTCTAGCATTGCCGAAATGTGCGTGAATTTTGTATTCGAAGGATTAATTCAAACGATTATCCCGATTATTAAAGTAAGGGGCGCTACAATCACTCTCAGCTGTCTTTACAGGAATCGTCACAATACTGTTAACAAACTTCGAAATAAAACAGAGTTGAGTTTAACAAGCCATCTAATTAAATTGAAGAAGGAGACAAAGTTCAAGCAAAATGGTTAAACCATTGTAATTTGGTAACGAACAAAGGTCAACATTATTAAAAAAACAGTTTGAAACGAACAATTTAAAGATTAAACAAGGTCACGCACAGGTGAACCCAAAACAATTAAATATAAACCAATAAATAATACCGGAAAAACAGAAGAAAGGCTTTGTACAAGCAGTATTTTCTTATATCCCTAAAGTTTTAGAATAAAACATACAAAATACAAACTAGTTTCAGGAGGTTTCACAAACAACGGCGTGCGCTTCAATAAAAGCGGCCGAACGTCACAAGATGTCGGTATTACTCTCACTATCATTGCTCACTTCGCCATCTAATTCAATAATTACTTGCTTATGAAACCTGCTCGTCTTTATCCAAGAATTTTCTATTTCAATTACAAGTGCACTGAATGTTTCCAATATTCTGGGGATATTTTTTGTACTTCTAGTTTTATAGTTTTTAATACTTAACTGTCTACTTGGCAATTAGTTCTGTCTTCGAATATTCCTTTTAGGCTATCCCCGTATCAGCTCGATTAAATACACTTTAGTATGGTGGCAAACGCAGTATCGTGTGTCCACATTTGCATGCCAGCTCATTTACATAATATTGTTTGGGAAATGTTTCTGTTATCAATACTTTTAACAAATCATCTTTCCCCAAAATACATATCATTTTCGTATAAAAATGTTGTATTTAGTCTTTTTTATTGCTAGTATTTAGGCACTTTTTCAATGGCCTAGAATGATAACTGGTGTTATTCATTATGATAACGAAATTACTGGGAAATATTTTCAATAAATTATCTTGAAACAAAGATTCAAAAAGTTGTGCAGTCATATCTTCGTGGTAGTCCAAACTACAATGCTTTACATTTTCCACTGATATTAATAAACCATATTCCACCATCTGCGTTCAGACCCGGTATATAAGATAATGATTCTTCTTCCTCTTGCAACTACCGTACCTATTTTACACTGACTGGAATTAACTGTGCAACTTTTCAGTACAATACCATGGGAGTCGTACCAAGTTTCGGTCTAGGACATTTGGGCGCGGCCGCTAGGGCGCGGCCGTTAGGGCGCCGCCGTTAGGGCGCCAGCCACAAGGGCGCGAAGACACTAGGGCGCTGGCCGTTAGGGCGCCGAGACACTAGGGCGCGTGGACATTAGGGCGCCGACCGTTAGGGCGCGGGACACTAAGGCGCGAGACTCGGTGTTATAACTTGTTACTCATCTGTATTTTAATTTTAAATAATAATAATTTATTTATATTATTTATATATTTAATATTAATTTATCGGCTGTAGAAATTCTAGGAAGAAGGATTAAAGTAGATGAATGTTTGATTATACATATATATATATATATATATATACACATACATATGTATTTTACTTTTTAATTTCTTGTAATAATTATATAAGTACATAGTGTCAAATAATTTATTTGAAACAGTTTTGTTTTATTTATAACAGCTTCTTTTTGTGTGTATTTATAATAACCATGTGATTTACGTGTCAATAAATTCTTTTAATTGGACTAATTTTACGATGTTCAACCACACAGGACAATACCTGATAAAGTAATAATATTTGTATTTACATTTATAAAACACATTTAAAACAAATTGCCATGTCATATCAAAAATCCAAATTTTTATCTTCTTATGAAATAAATTTTCTAATAGGGATCTAGTTTTTAAGATACGAGGAAGTTTGTTAAATAATTCTGCACCAATATAGTGGGTATACCTTTGGGCGATTGTTTTTATCATTCTTGGTACATTCAAATTAGATGTCCTTCTAATGTACGAAAAAAGAAAAGAATGTCGGTGTTTAAAATAAAAACTACAATATTGTTTACATACGCTAAACTTGTTTTCAGACTGAACAACTCTGCAGGAGAAGAAAATTCTGATTAATTAATATAGGTAACTTGAAATAGGTAATTATTAACAGTTATTATAAACTCATCAAAGATTGATAAAATCTGTAAATAATAGGAAAAACAAATTATTTTAAAAACAAGAAGTGCAGAAAAGAATTGCTGCCCTTTTTTTATGATTTTACTAATGCTTCTATCCGAATTTAGTTATACAGTTTTAAAGACTGACTAATACCGTAGAGGCGTAGACTAATAAATTAGTCTACGCTAATACGTATTTAGCTGTTTAATAATTATAATTAGGGAGTTAGTGATTCTGACAATTACATTTGTTAAAACTGTTTTCAGATCGGATAGCACTGCGGGCGAAGAAAATTTTAATAAATCTACTATATAACGTTGAATAACCTATTTACCATTATTAAGATAACCTGTAAAGGTTTGAAAAATCAAACATAATTTTCTGCATTGTATACAAATCTGTACGCAAATATTTCATTTTTAAAACCACAGGAAACCCAATTATTTTAAAAACAAGAAGTAAAGAAAAGGAAGGTCGCTTCTTTTGGGTAATTTTACTAATCCTTTTATTTGAATTTTGTAACGTCATACACTTTTGAAGATACTGGATGATGTATGTCCAGTTGCATTATTCAAAAAAATCCAAGGGCCGGTTGAGAAATTGTTCGTCACTCCTTATACGCCTTAATGACCAGAGCGCGGAAAAATATGCATTTGCATTTAATTTAGCTTACATGTAGGGCAATGATTTTCGACATGTATACGAATTAGGTTCTAGGAAATCCATTTTTGAAAGTTTTAATTCGCATATATTTCCATATTTCAAGAATGTAGTGCATCTTTGCATATATGTGCATATTTAATTGTTTTACGACATACATAATGCATATAATTAAAATTTTTTAAAATATAGTAAAAAATTTTAAGTTCTGGGGTATTGAATTTTTGTCTGGAAATTTCGTAATACCCTCTCAACCTTTATTTTACGACTCTTGTTCTAGAAAATAAAGCAGCTTATTGAAGGGATTTTCCAAAGTGGCACATTTTAACAATTCTCCAGGTAACTAACTATCTTTTACCCTTTCATCTTTGGTTTTATGACTACGGAGATAACAATTATTACCTATGCATACAATTTACAAAAACCAGTAGAATGTTGTTCCCTTGCTTTCTTTTATTATTCAATTGTTGTAAATTAGTGAACAGTTTAACAGAGTTATTTGGTCTTCTGTGCATTTAAAGCTGTTTGTGGTACATTAAAAATGCCTAAAATTGGAAAATCAACTGCTGATCACTGTTGATTGTGGATAAAAGAAGACAATGAACTAGAAACGGACAAAAAAATTATTTTTTTTTCGAACGTGTTCTAAGAAGGTGAAGTTTTTTCCTGCAGTAAACTTTATTGAATTTGTTGTCGTCTAGCTATACTGTTTTGTTATTTTTATCAAAATTCCGCATTCCATTCGTTACCCTAATCATTCTCTGACATTAAAAATGTCTGTTTGTATTTGGCAGATACCATGCTCAAAGAAGTACCAAGCAAGTATCTACAGCACTTCACAAGGAAAACATTAAACGGGCTTCCTCTAAAACACAACGGTTAATTACTACTTCGTTTGCTACTGGAACACCAGATTTTGATAACTTCAATGCTGATTTGTGTTACGCTTTAGTGGCTTCTAATATTCCATTAAAAAAGTTGGATAGTTTACCCTTTAAACAATTTTTGTCGAAATACTGTGACAAACATATTCCTAGCCAATCTATATCACGTAAGAAATATATTGATATTCTTCATGAAAAGACTATGAACGAAATCAAAACTAAAATAGCAGGCAATACGTTTTGGATAGCCGCTGATGAAACTACAGACGCCAAGGGACGTTATGTGACAAATTTAATTATTGGAATATTAGAAGATACCGTTCCAGAACCGTTTCTGCACAGTGTTAAACGATCAGATAAATCAAATAATTTAACAATAGCCAGGTTTGTAAACGGCAGCTTGTCAAATTTGTTTCTAGCGGAACAGATACCTACCGAAAATTTGCTTTTAATGTTATCCGATGCTGCGTCGTATATGGTGAAGGCGGGTAACTCTTTAAAAATATTTTTTCCAAATTTAATCTACTTGACCTGCTTAGCTCATGATATTAACAGGGTGGGGAAAACTATTCGCGAACACTATAAAACTGTAAATCGTCTGATATCAAATATGAAAAAATTGTTTATTAAAGCTCCGTTAAGGGTTCAAAGATACAAAGAACGTTTTCCAAATCTTCCATTGCCCCCAGAACCTGTGATTACCAAATGAGGTACGCAGTCATGTTTTATGCAGAACATTTTCAAGATCTTAAAAAGTTTATAACAGATTTTGAAGCAGATTGTGCTGCGATGAACGAATGTAAAAAACTATTTTTTGACAAACATTTTTCATGTTTTGTTCCGGTAATAAAAAATTTTCAAACCATTAGTTTGCCTTTAACGGAATCCCTACATATGGTAGGAGAATAGCAAGAAAAATGTAAAGCAAGCAGTACCCTCTGAAACCGGTAAAATCATAACACAAAAATTTTCTTCTGTTCTAAAAAACAATCCCGGTTACGAACAAATCAAACACGTATATGAAGTTCTTAATGGATCTAAAATTTCGAATGAAGCTGTAAATATTGATCCATTGCTTGTAAGCAAATTGAAATACTCGGCAATTACATCATATGATGTTGAGCGCTCATTTTCTGCTTATAAAAATGTATTAAGCGATAGGCGCCAATCTTTCTTAATGGAGAATATGGAAAAATATTTAATTGTTTATTGTTTCAGTCGATAATTAAAATGTAATTTAAATAATGTTTTTTTTGCGTTTTTAATTTATCCGTAGTTTATAAACCTATTCTATACTGCTATTTATTTAGGAAATAAACTATTAATGTTCAAACGTCTCTTTTTTTATATCTATATTTTTTAGGAGTGTTAATTTTTTAATATGTAATTTGTGTATATTGCATATATTTCATTTAAACTGCATATTAAGCGAATATTTAAGCCATTTTATTGTGCATCCGCGCCCTAATGTCCACGCGCCCTAACGGTCGGCGCCCTAACGGTCGGCGCCCTAACGGCCGGCGCCCTAACGGTCGGCGCCCTAATGTCCACGCGCCCTACCGGTCCGCGCCCTAACGTCCACGCGCCCTAACAGCGGCGCCCTAACGGCCGCGCCCTAATGTCCGGCTCCGTGAACAATACTTTGCTTATGGAGTACTCATCCGTTTCAAACGCAGATATGACGCGATATTAATAATGTTGAGTGTCAAGTGGCAATCATGAAACATACAGAAATCGCAAAAACACTTTAGTAAATAATTGGTACTAATACCGGCGATTCAAGTAGTTATTAATATAACTGTTTTAAGCGTAATCTTATCGTTGGTAACCTACATATACGTATGTATCTTTCTAAATTTCACTACCTTGTGTATTAATGATACAACAAACTTCAGATTATATTTAGATTGGAATTTTTAAAAATTTACTTATGTAAAATGTACACTTATTAATACACACTTTTGTCATATTTTCGAAATGAAAAACATCAAAATGCAAAACAAGTTTATTCGACTGGTTTTTGAAAGTTTAGAGATAACTTTAAAAATTGTAAGGGAAAATGACTTCTATAAAGAAGTGCAAAGGACTTTCAAGGTTTTCGAGAAATTGAAAATACTACTCATGGGAGTGGGAGGAAACAAATTTTATAACATAGTAGAAGCGGACAGAAACCTAAAATAAAATTAGAAGTCATCGATATTTACACTTCAAAACTAGCATGTACAAGCCAATACTTTTGCAACTACGCTACTAGCATACCGCATAGCCCCTGTCGCAAAAGTGTACATAAAAAAAATATATATATATATATATATGTATGTATATAAGGGTTCGCGCCATTTATATCAATTAATTTTTTTATTTTAATCGATGATTTAAATCAAAAGAAGGCTCTGAAATTAAAAATAATATTTATAACAAAATATAAATTAAATAAGGATATTATTGATAAATAAAAATATTGCTAAGTAAAAAACAGTCCTAAAATAATTATTATTATTATTGGTTATCATTGTAATATTTGTACTAATTTTCCTGCTTTCTCTACTCCTAGTTTATTTCGTAAATTGGAACGACCGAGCCCAAATGTCGAAAATACTCTTTCTACCGAAGCAGATGAAGAGACAGCACATAAAAATTGCCTCAGTGTAGCTAGAACTTTGTCAATGTCAGAGATATTTTTTGTGAAATCCACAACTGTAATGCACTAACAGTGCATATTACTTCTTCTGAAAACATAAATTAACATAACATAAACATAAATAAAACATTTTTGCTTGAAGTTTTATGAGTGGTAGTAATCGACTATTTTCATACATTTCTTGCACTGTATTTAACGCTTGATCTTTTTCTGCATTAGTCAATTTACATTTGGTTTTAGTTACATCCAAAATATCAGCTACAAAATAGTAGGGCGTAAATGCCTGATTATATCGTTTTTTTAAATGATATAGTTGAGATAACGATAAATCTAATTCTTCCTCAAATATTCTTTTTAATTCCTTCCGTACTTCTACCGCATCAGATAGGAAAGCATTTTTTCTCTGTAATTTATCAAGCCCCAAAGCTATAGGCTTTAAGATGTTTAGGTAATCTTCAGCTAATCGTTTAATGCCAATGTTTGAAACTTTTTGGTATATTCTTGAGTTTATTTCTTTTTTATTCCCTTCACATACTTTCAATAATTTATCCCCTGACCCACATATACTTCCAAACAATCTGCCATACTATTCCATCTAACGTCACTCGGAAACTAACGTTTTTCAGCCTGCTTGTATTTTGGTCTAGTCAGGTGATTATTTCTGAAATACGTAATAATCTGTTAACATGTTCTTTGACATTTTGTATTTTTAAATCTTTGCTGAGTAAGTTTAGATGTGAGCTGAGCATCCATAAGTTATGACTGTAGCTCTACCGTCAAATTTCTCTTCTATTGTTCTCCTCATTTATGTTAGTTTACTATTTTCATGGTAGATGTCATTTTCTACCACTTCATCTTGTTAATATAGCGATCACGCTATTTTCTTGATATAAATTTTTGCTAATTTCATCTCTTCGCAATGTTGGGATTTTTTAAGTTTAAGTACAAAATATTACCTAGAAAAATGTAGTGCATGTATTTGCATATATACTCGTATTTATTTTCGGCGTTGCCGTTACATGTTTAGTTATTTTTGGTTATGAAGTGTCACATTTTATTTCTGAAATTTTGTTACAAGTTAATTTAAAATTTTTCCTACAATTCTCAACATGATGTAATTTATTTTCTACTAGGTAAATGTAACTTTTTGCTTTTTCTGTTAATGAGAATTGATTTGTATTGGTATTGTAGTCTGAATATGGATCCGTAGTGGATCTGAAAACGTTAATATTATTTTGTAGGATTGACTGTGTTTTATTCAACGACGTATTTGCCCTGTCCCATTATGAGACCCATGGATTTCAATGAGGTTACTCCTCCTAAGTGCCATGTCGCTACACGAAAATTCCTGCAAGAACGAGTACCGCTAAACTGTCGCATCGCGTCGTCTTCGATGAAATTAAAAAAAAACTGACCCACAGACCTGCCATAACCACAAAATGCTACCGGCTTTTTCTTCTTTGTATGAAAATACTGACCGCATATGCAATTTTTTCACTTCGTGCTTGTTAGCTGATGTATATTTGCAAATCGACAGCTAAAACGAAAAAAAAAATTAAAATCTATATCGTATTTGTTTTCAAAGAATTAGAGTAAAACTGAAAAAAATTTAATTGAAAAAGCATATTTGTTTTCAAAATATTAGAGTTAAGTAAATATAAAAAATTCGCAAAATCATGAAATGTTTTGAATTTGTAATAAAAATCATGATTTTTGATTTTTTTTAAATCGTGATTTTTTTTCAACCCTGATAAATACATAGGCTGTTATAATTAATTTAAGAAACTATCGACCCTTTATAAGCATTATCAGTAGTTTTCAAGAATGTGCAAATAAAACTATCCCGGATAAACCTACCAGGTGTTGTGACGCCTGACAATGATTTCCAAGGGAAATTTCTCGACACTAAGTAAGTAAATAGATGGTTAATGATAGCCTCCCGCAACCTCAATCGAAGATGGGCGGTTCTCTGCTTTGCTTGAATAAATACACTAATTAACTTTACGTTAATTACCTGAAAGGGCGCCACCGACTTGTAAAAATAAAACACTACCATTAACTCAGATGTCGATTGGTTAGTCGGACCCACCATTTATTACTTACTTACTTTGTTACTAAAAGAATACAATGATAGGGAAACAATAAATAATAAGTCCAATTGCAGCAACGATATTTAATATCAGCATAAACACAAATTAATGGTTCATAACCCCAAAGTAACAACATTAACGTACCTGTGTGTTTGATTCCTGTATCGGTACACAATTACCAGCACGCATTCACTTAATATAGCAACTAACAATTAATATCTTTGAGCTAAAGTAAAAATACTGCGTTTTTCTTTACCCTTACAAGCGCCCTCAAGCCGCGTCATACACCCTAGACGTGAAAGGCCTTCCAACGGTCTACAAGCGCACCTCAGAAGTTCAAAATCGCCGTTAAACCCGAATAAAACGCACTATTACCGCTCAGGTTGACTTACTCTGTATATCAAGTTAAACTCCCGTGATTATGTACGCTAATACTTATACACGCTAAAATAACACTGTATTAAGCCAATAAACTAATTCAAAACACTCTATGCAATTACAACCCAGTTTTATCTACCCCATAATATAAATAATTCTCACACACAAACAAGGAGTAATTACACCGACTCCAAAATCATCAAAATTAAAATTATTCAGCACTTCCCTTGTTTGATCCGGAATGTATCTGTATGTATCTGTATCTGGAATGGCGAACGTTCTTAAAACGGCCTCGTGTTCGGCATCTGTTTCCACTCGCAGGCTAACTGGTTCGGACGCAGATAAATACTTCTCGCAGATCCAACAATTGAAAGTACAGAAATCTTCGGCAGAATTTCGCCGTCCCCAAATTGTCTAAATTCGAATATTAGGAAAATGTTAGGCCAGCCATAACTTTAAACAAAAGATAAAAGTTACCAATCGGTAACTCCGATCGACCCGACAAAATTACAATAGAATCGAAACGTTGATCAAAGCGGCAATAATGCCAATAACGCAAATCCAACAATCTACTAAAGATCACGTTATAACTTTAGATTTCCTCAAAAAATCGAGATGAACTCAAAAAGCGTATTCCACCACTTTAGCGAGAAAAATCTAATGCAACGAGTCGTTCGCTTCTGCCAGACGCAAAGATGTCCGACCGGAAATCCTGTTTTCCCAAAAGTCAACACGCGCAGCACCAATATGCTGATAGAGTGAGGGAAGCGCGAATTTGTGCACTCGTGAGCCTAGTGTGAAATGGGTTGCGAACAACCTAGGCTAAAATACCGTTACAGTGTACAACAAATTTATAATTTAGAACAGTAATGTAACATACGGAAACGGTTTATTGAATACGCATTCATATGGTGAAGCTGTATTTAAAATCTCTAATAAATAAATTACGAAATAAATATAAATTCACTAAAAAACGAATGCTTACTAACGTTAATATGTTAATAACGTTTGGTAATTATTAATTTGTATAAGTGTAGGCTTTTTTCTAACACTTAAACATATTCAGTGATAATGTTAACAACGTTATCAATTTAACTGAATAAGGAGAGACGTATAAGTGGAAGCTAAAGTAAACACTTTTATCTGCCAATGATATCGATGGAGATGCATCTGCTGTACATAGATAAGAGTTCTAGCTGAGATCATTTGAAAAACTATGGAAAAATACACTGAGTTGCGACACGTGTGTAATATACCTTAACACGCTCGAAATTTTATCACGTTACTGGGAAGCAGTAAATATTTACCACATCTAACAGTCAGGTTGTTATTGTATTAACTGAAATTGTCCACAATGAAATGTTCCCAATGTGCGTGGGTTGGTTAATGGGATGCTTGACGAACTATTTCGAATTTAGAATTTATGTGTAGATTCGAGGGTTTGAACTTCATGAACGTTGCCAAGAAAATTGACCGCTGGCATATTAAGATGGTTTTCAGCTGGACTGGATGATTACACATATTTGCGGATGCAAATAAACTGGACAACGATAGTTAAACCGTTTATTGGTACACAGCTGTTCATTTTAAATATTGGCAAATACAGAGACTCCTAACAACCACACAGCCAAAAAACATGCAATTATATTTTTGGATTGGAAGAATCGTGGAGTTGCCTTTGGCAAAGGCAACTCCACGATTCCCATCTCACCCAGCTTATCCCGGTTCAGCACATTTCGTGCGGGTCTACCGTGCCCCACCCTTGAAAAACCTCATGCCGCAAACAACATAAACACCCTGGGAAAGTGCAGTGCTCAGGATTCGAACCTGAGCGACTTTGGTAGAACTTAACTATTACAATGTAAGTAATTTTGACTCAGCAGCCATTTTCGTCCCACTGTTGGATATTAGCCTTTTCTCTGCCACGTGTTACTTCTCAGCGCTAAGGTAGAAGCACGGGTGACCTACAGTTTAACGTCGAATCCGAACGATATGTTTATAATTACCCTGTATATACACAGGCGCTTTGCATATATTCCTGATACAGGATGTTTCATAGTACGTGGGAAGTAAAAAAGGTAGTTGTGTAGTAAAATATTTTTTAATATTTGCCAAAATATTTTTTGATTCTTTACTGCATTTACTAAAAAATTATGTTATTTCATTGTTGGCGAAGATGACATAACAATAACATCACAGCTGTACTACATATTCCTGCTACATGTGCCTTTCAGTTTAATTGGAAATTTTGCTAAACAAAAAATCGTGTGAGATCGCACCTAGAGATGGTATTTAGAAATGATGTCGCAGTTCATTTATTTCAGTAATACTCATATAGAATGCTGCATATTTATTAAAGATGTAAAACTGTTAATGTAAAAGTTGAGATAGCTGTAAGGGATACGAAATTAATATTGAGGAATTGTATATGGTGGGTTGCCGACAAGATTTGTATAAACTGAGTAGTAATGCTGAGGTTTCAAAGACAAACCAGAATCGACGTTTTGCTCAGAAAGCGAGCGCTCTACCAACTGAGCTACTAGCACACAATATTATTAATTAACTATACTAACTAATTAAGCCAGTATCAGAATATTAGAGTTGGTATGCAAACTAACAAAAAACTATTTGTTGCTTTATTTTATTTCCGCCACCATTAAAAAGATAGTTATAGGTATATATTTTTTATATTGGTTTAATTTCATTACTAGAAATTGGTTTATTTATATCCTGTCAAAATTGGTATAAATATAATTTCCCACGCTTCCTGCCCATAGTTTAGTAGTCTTGGGAAACTCTGTACACATAACTTATCTTATTATATTCCGTAGTTAGTTGACATTATCGTTACTTGAGGGGTGGTTATCAACTGTTCAGCATACACTACACCATTTTTTGAGATCCGCTAGCTACACTGTTGTATATTTCTATAACAACATTTGTTAACAACATTTCTTAACCACTTTTAAATTAACAGCGTTTTGTAGTAATTGTAGTCATCATAGTTAGTAAGCTGGCTGTTATCATACTGATAACTACAACAATGAATATAACTTAGCATGATGCGAGTCGTACAAGCCGTTACAATTCCAAATTCAAATGCACACTGCTCTTTTTTTGCATGCAGGGTTTCAGCCAGTGTTAAAACTTCTGTTTCTGTGTTATATCGAGCAAGAAGGGTAATTTTTTTGTCACCCATGCTATAAAATGAGTAGTACAGATTTACCAGCTGCGTAAACTAAGCAGTATACTGCCCAATAAGTTTTAGGTCTATTTCCAAAAAATTGTACAACGGAAGGCTTTCTAAGAAGATTACAAGAAGCAGTGCAATGTTAACCGGAGTACATATACTATAATTATACTGGGTGTTCGCAATACACACCGGTTCTTCACTCTGATGTGAAGTTGATGTTCTATAGTCGTAGGAATCCCGATAAGCCCATATACAGGGTGTTTCGAAATTCGCGCCCACGGACTGTGGGATGGTGTTATGCGACAAAAACTAAACAAAAAGTTCCTCTACCATTTTTCCATCAAACCACTATTTTTCGAGCTAACGCGTTTTAAAAATCTGAAAATCGCAGAAAAAAGTGTTGAATCTCAACTTATGAGTGTTTAATCAGTTGGTTAAACTTAATAATAACAAATTTTTAAAAACAAAAGAAGGTACAAACTATAATTATGACAAGTACAATTACAAAATTTGTTCAAAATGTCCGCTTTCTGCTACTAAACAAGCTTCAGCACGTCGTTGTACTGCTCGAACAGAGTTGCGTACCATCTCCGGTGTTATTTCTCGCGCTGCCTGGAACACGCGGTTTTGCAGCTCATTTAGATTGGCCACTGGTGTTTTCTAGACCAACGATTTTAGGTAACCCCATAAAAAGAAGTCGCATGGCGTTAGATCGGGCGAACGAGGCGGCCAAGCAATTGGACCGCCTCTGCCAATTCAGTGATCAGGGAAATAATGGTCGAGGTAGTCACGTACAATTAAAGCGTATAAACGCACCGCTTGCCCTGCTCGATTATTACAAGCCCCAAGTGCCATCAGCATATCGTAATATTCTCGATTTGAATAATTATCGGCCATTGTTTCGCAATTTGAATTGTACGATAAGAAAAGGTAAACATCAAACTTTTTACAATAAATTGTTTTGAACTATCTTTTGTTTTCTGACAGTTGTCATGGATTAATTTTAACCACTTGATCACCTAATAATCCATCCCATACATTTAAACCGAAGCGGTGTTGGTGATTTCTAATCCTTGTTGAATGTGGATTTTCATTATCCCAAAGGTGCTCGTTGTGTACGTTGAAAATATCATCGCGTGTGAACAAACATTCGTCCGTCCAGAGAATGGAATCTCAGAAATTCAAGTCACGTTCGTGATGATCGAGGTACCATTTGCAAAATCTACATCGAACTGGACCATCATTATCTTGCAAATGTTGCACCCTGGTATAGTGATGCGGATGCTGTTGGTCACGTTTTAGGGTACGCCACACGCGGATATGGTTAATTCCTAATTCTCTGCCAACGCACCTAGTGCTTCTTGAGGAATCATTTCTCATCAAATCAAGAGCTACATAATCATGTAGACGCTGACGACCAGCATTTACACGTGGTGGCACCGCAACATACCCGTTAAACAGAATTCGGTCCTCTAATCTTCAAAAAACTTTAGCATCTGGTAGCCGCCGCCGAGGATGTCGCACCGCGTATAAACGCACCGCTTGCCCTCCTCGATTGGGCTGACCATATTGCACGAGACACTAACAATAAATGTACATAAAAAGTTACCCATTGGAGACAACGAAGATAGGTAGATGAAGACCACCGATAATATGAGTTGATGACAGTAGGTGGAAAATGCTGGTACCAACAAGCCCGCGACAGAAATACGTCGAAAAGATTATGAGAGATCTACATTCACAAGTGGACGATAGATGGCTAAGAAAGAAGAAGAAGAAGAAGAAGAAGAAAAAAAGAAGTTTTATAGGGATTTCAAAATGCAACATGTTATTTTCAAAAGGAATAGAAATATTTGTACTTAGCATACTGAATCTTCTTTTCAAACTTGACTCATTCATTAAAGATGTATTTATGAATTTGAAAAACCTCAAGTATATCCAATATACGTTTATTATCACCGAAGTGTAAAATAATGTTATCTTATTTGATCAAGGTACGATTGTGTTTTAGTAGTTAGATTTTTCTGGGTGTTTGTATTTGTATGAGCGTATGTGTTCTTTGTATCTGGTGTCAAAATTTCTATTTGTCTGGCCTATGTATACAGAATTACACTGTAAACAGTTTAACTTGTAAAGTCCTGATTTTAACAAATCATTAGTCCTACCTTTTGCGTTGGATAAGATCGTAAAATTATTTTTGTCATTTCATAATTTCTTTTAAATGTACTTGTTTTGATTATAGTTTTAGCTGTTATCTCTGTTATATCACCGAAATATAAATTTAAAATTTGTGTGGTGGTAGCTCAGTTAGTAGAGCGCTCGCTTTCTGAGTAAGACGTCGATTCAGGATTGGGTTCGAAACCTAAGCATTACTATGCAGATTTATAGAAATCTTGTCTGCAACCCACCACACACAATTTCCCAATCCGGATTGAATTTCTGTCGTTCGGATTCAACGTTAAACTGTAGGTCTCCCGTGTTTCTACTTTAGCGCCAAGGAGAAACACGTGTAAGAGAAGACACCGATGCCCAGCAGTAGGACAAAAAGGCTGTCAATGATGAATGATAAATTAGAAATATCTTTACCCTTGTGGTGTTTTGGACAAATATTTATGGCCTGCAAATTTATAATCTTTCCCTTTGATTAGTATGCTAATAGGTTTAGTGTTGTAGCCATAACTGTCAGAGCTCCACGTCAAATACCAATAGGCATATTTTTTATGGTGATAAGAAACCTGTGGTATTCATTTTAAGAATTAATTCATATTTTTAAATCTAAATCATTGGTACATCTGATATGTTCTGTTTCCTATATAATGTTTCTGTTTGGATGTAGATTACTAATAAACTTTAAGAAATGCCCAACCAACTCAATTATAAATTAACTATCAAGACATACTAAAATGTCATCAACATAGCAGAACCAAAAGGTAAGTTTCTCGGATTGATTTGATTCGATTTTTCAAATATTCCATAAATATATTATCAGTCTTTCTGAAAATAAATTATTCTTTATTATTAAAAATAAAGTATTTTAATTTAAAATTTTTGTTGATCAAAAGGAATTCACTCTTGAGGAGTTATTTATAAAACCATATTAACAACATCGACAATAATTAGTTTGCATTGCAATGGTGAACTTAAATTTGATAACTTATTGATTAATTCAGAAGAATTTGTAACTGAATATTTTAGTGGGTTTTCTAAACTAGTAGCTAGACCACAGCCAAGTTGAAACCAAGATCTTGTGTACTGTTACTCTAATTACAAATGTATGTATTGCTTTTGAAAATTATATATCATAAGTTGGAAGACGTATAAAGCACAAAAAAACAAATAAATGTGAGTATAATTTTAAATTATTTCTTTGTATGAAGTAAGGCAGGATTCATTAGGATTATGTAGCTTTAAATCAAATTTTAATATTTAAATAATGTCTGCTTGTCTTATCTGATGCCTCTGACATATTTTAACTATATTGTGATACATTTCACTTTATAAGAAGCTTATACTATTAGTTTGAAGCGCTTGAGAGCAGCGCGCTGCTGTAGCAGCTACTTTTTTGTAGCTTTTTAAAGTAGCTTGTAGTGGCTTACACTACAAAAAACAGTAGGTGTAACGGGAAAATCAAGAAGCTACATTTTCCCTTCATAATGTGATTGAAATATCGAAAACATTTGTTTGTCTGCAAACTCTAACGGGTGTACACAATAGTTTTAAAAACTCATTAAGAACATCCAGCAGTGACCACGAATAATACGGGCCTATAAGTTCTAACAATAAAATTTAATCCTCCACATCTAGTTTAGTGCGCTACATGCTGCTAAAGTAGCAAGTTCATCAATTTTGCAAATATGTGCACTGGAGTTTTTAAGTTGGTTTTACTTTATTGTTTTACTGCAATTATAAAGAACTGTAACGAACTGTGTTTGTAACGCAGTGGCAATACTGGAAATAATATTTTACGGCCAAGGGTAATCTTCAATTACATTTGTGTGAAAAGTAGCGAAAAATAATTGAAATAGCTACGCTAATAGCTTGCTACATTTTAAAAAGTAGCTTGTAGCTGTAAAATTTATTACGAAGCTTGGCAGTAATGTAGCTGGGTACTTTACAAAACTAGTCTACCAGACACTGGTAATCGGTAGCAAACATTTATGAAAAATTTAGATCCCATGTCAAGTGTTTTGTAAGTAAAAGTAAAATAAACCAAGAAAATAAAATTCAGCGATTTGAATTCTGCAGTTTATTACTTCATTGGTACTTTCTGTGGGTTTTTATAAAAGTTTCTGCATCAAGTTATCATGTAAATATTCATAAAATCTTCTGAGAAAACCGACTTTATTATTATAATGATTATGACTTTAGTTAATTATCGTCTACAAGAAACTTGCGTGTTGCTTCAATAATCCGTTAGAATCTAACCCTACGGTTAAATTATATGATGTACATAAAAACGTTAATACATACTTGGCAGTCTGTTTCCAGATCCGCGTAATATCCGGCTTCCATATCTCGACAACTGAATTTCGTCCTAGGAACGTAAGATAAAGTTGGAAAGTCGACTCCCGGAGTACCATCAGCACCTGCAACCATTTAACATTCCAATATCCATTACATCACGTGCTAATTTAACACGAAATACCTTGGTAAAAAAAACCGTCATCTCCTGAATCTCGTCTTTCTCGATAGTCCGTTGTGTTTGTTCTACTAGTGACATCATCTATTTTTAAGCCGTTTACAACCTGTTTGACAATCGTTTTTTATAAATGTTAACATGTAATTGAATAATACACAAAAATAGTAAACTTACCGTTTGCCTGGCAAAATAAACAGCGTAAAACAGAATTGCTAATCCTAAAACAAACATAAATGATATTTATTTTCAGGCAGCGACTAGAAAGTAAGATTATTAACACATTAAGTAGTTATACTATTTAATTGTAGATGTTACTTATTCTGTATTATGCAACAATACGACCGTGCCAATAGTAGTAGTAAATGTGATTATAACGACATAATCGTGCCCATTTTCTAGCTTGTTAACTTATAACGAAGTGTGATATTGGTAAATTTGGAAGATAAAAAGTTAGCAGAAGGATATTATGCAATTAAAATCGTATGTGCGTTCCAGTGTTAATCACCGGATACGGTTTGAAAAGATTGGGCTTAATAAAAGGTGCCGATCTTTAGGAAAACCGCCCAGATGCAACTTTCTTTCACAAGATCCCTAGGTCAATTGTTCTACCAGAAGTGCTAATAACTATTTAATACAGAAGTAATTATCTCTGTATCAACTGAAACAATGCCTTACAGCGTTGCACAATTATTATTCAAAGAAAATATGTAAATTACACTTTCGGAAGAAGTATAATTCATTTACTCAATAACTACTGCAAAAATTACAATTGTTGCAATATTCGCTCTGACCGGTTAGACTTTTTATTATTCTGCAATAACTTTTTTGTAAATGGTCTGCTTGCTAGCGATTTATATCAGTTTTCATATGAGAAAGCATGCTAACTACTGTATTTCAATAACTGCCTCTGATGTTAATTATTCCCAAAACAAAAACTACAACGTACCTAATCTTCTAATATACATGTATATTAAAGAACATTTCTAATATGTAATGTAACCTCTATAATATTTCAAGCCTGCCCTATTTTTGTACGGTTGATTTTTTTAACTATTGCGGATGGTTTGCAACACCTAGAAAGTAGGTTTAGAATAAATGATAAGTAAATATAATTCTGCTTAAAAAAACACTGCATCCAAACTTTCCTATAATTCAAACATTTTTCGGTGCGTATTGTCAAACGCAATTTGTATTACTCTCAGAAGATACACAACCACACAATCTTTCAATCCCGTACCTCTTCGGATAGTCATTGAGTGGGTGATCAATGCAATATTCGAATATTATACTTTTAGTCTTGGCAGAATCTGTATTTACTTTTTCAAAATGTTCCAAAATAAATGATTTCAGAATGCCTAAATTCAGTTTACTTATAAAATAAAATGAGTAAAGTAGTAATCAAAACAGGAACATGTATGTCAATGCTCAATCACAGAATATTCTGTAAATAATTAATAATTAGTTTTAAGTTATAATAAAGTCATCTCTTCGGGCATAGACCGCGTCGTCGTTGAATTGATAACAGCCGACGTTTCGCTAACCATTTTTTTCATTACGCTTTATTACCGCTACGCAATGGTTAGCGAAACGTCTGCAGCAATCAATTTAACGACGACGCGGTCAAATCCCGAAGAAATGTCTTCATTAGATGCAAACCCCGGAAGCCTCAAATTTCATTTTAAGTTATAAATATATTTATACATAATTAAAATTATGTAACCAAGCAGAATTACATTATTGTTCTAGTCAATGCACAATTGCTATACAGAGTGATTCTAAAGATAAACAAAAAATTTTAACCGCGTATAACTGAGGATATTTAACCTCTAAAACACCTAGTAAATTTTTTTCAATTTCGGCGTTGTTGCGGACTTATGCGGCTTGAAAGCTTTCTGTCATCAATTCATTAAAATGTAAATCACTTTTTTATTTCTTCTCCGATTGTAATAAAATTCATTGTTTTGGAAAGCTTCCAAGCAATCCAAGCTTCATTTCCAGTCAAGAAGAATGTACATTTGAGAGTGAACGTCGATAAAATCTGACCTAGCAATCAAAATGTTTTATCATCATATAGGTTTCCTCTAAATTTATGCACTGTTGTTCTGTTTTGTGCTTCGTTTATCCAGTTACTTCCCATTCTTAGTATATCATCGCTTCATCTAGTTGGTGATCTGCCTCTGTTTCTTTTATTTTCCCTAGGTCTCCATTCTATTAATCTTTTGGTCCACCTGTTGTCAGTAATTTGGGCTATGTGGCTTGCCCACCTCCATTTGCCTTATGTGATGCGTTGGATAATATCGGTAACTTTCGTTCTTTGTCTTATTATTATATTTTGTATCCTATTTTTTCTTGTTATTCCCAACATCACCCTTTCTATAACTCTCTGAGCCACTCTAAGTTTTTTTCCAGATATTTTTTGTTAAAGTAAGTGTTTCCGTACCATACGTAATCACCGACACAATATATTGTTCAAAATTTTTTCTACAAACAGATTGACATATTCCTTTTGAGGGTATCAGGGATTTTGCCAAATGCTGCCCATCTTAAACTTATACGGCCGCGGCGGCAAATTTTGGCAGGTTGGGTTATCTCTACAGATTCTTATTTTATGGCTTAAATATTTGTAGTCGTGAACCTGTTCCACTTCATTCTCGTTAATATTTGGGAACTACGTTTGTTATGAACTTGTTTTTTTGGAAACTGATATTTAAGCCAATATTTGTCACTGCTAGTTTTAATTCTGTAAGCATTTGTTGGGCTTCACTGAAGCTCTAGCAGTTTTCATCACAATATCATCGGCAAAGCGTCGATAGCTCAGGTAAAATATTTGTAAATTAGGGTATATCTTAAAAAAGATATTGTTTTTCCGACACAATTTACTCAAATTCGTAGATCGGTTTTTGATTTTAAGAAACGCAATTTTTAATTGTTTCCAGTTTTTAAAAAACTTTATATACATTAAAATTCTAGTACTAAAACGCTTTTAAATACCTTAATGTCGTGTTAGATAATTGCCAATAATAGATATTGAAAAATGATTTTAATGCATGAAATACAAATACAATAAAGTTGACATTTTTACAAATTTTTTACTTTGTAGAGAAACTGCTTTTCAGAGAGCGATTTGGGTGATTACAACACAATTTTCATCAATAGGGTATCAAAAGTGTTGTTTTCAATAATTTCTGTTTTTGAGGTAATGGAAAGCGCTTTATGGGAGGAAACGCACTTTATGGAAAGAGACAAAAACATTTCGTAGAATAGTCATTAAATCGGGAAAGAGCTATTTAGAGGCGAAATCCATAAAAGCATATAAGGGTTTTTTTGCGACAAAGTACGAGTAAGATTGGGTAATTACTAATTAATAAAAAACACGTGTTTAAGTGCAGACACTGAAATGTTTATTTACACATCTTGGTATATTTGAAACAAACTTATTTTTTTTTAATTAATTATCTATGACCTCCATCTCGCACTTGTGTTCTCTAAGGTTTTATATTCAAAACTGCAAATAAAGCCGTATGTTCATCTGTTGCTATTGCCCGTATATTAAATTAATAGTTCATCCAATTTTAACCAATTTTTTTATACGTTTTTTGATCTCATATTCTATACAATATTTTTGAATTTATTTAAATAAGTTCTTAGTAGAATATATTTGTAAAATGCAGAAGTAATGGGAGTATCATTTTTTACACATCAAAACGCCAAGGTTGTGTCTACTATATAATAAGAAAATCCATAGAAATATGCGAACAATTGAACATAAATTACAGCAATCGGAGCTGGTTGCTGGAGAAAAAGTAGTACTGGCAAAAAATTCAAATGTAGATAATGGAAATGGAAAACAAACAAGTATTTACAAATTCGGGTATGTAAAAAAAACTACGCTAAACTAACAAAAAGTTGAACAACAACGAGTCCCACAAAGCCGAGGAGATAATAGATTGCTTACAGTAAAACAATATCAACAACTTTCAAAGCATATTTACTGTTTTTCATGTTTGTTGATTTAATTGCGAAATGCAGTGCATAATCCTGCTCTGAGAAGGCAACATCAATAAATAAATGATAGAATCAGGAAACTATATTATAGAAAAATACCACTAGAAAAACATTAAAAACAATTGCAGGAAGATATTGGAGAGTTGATAATATCATTTAAAATGAATTACTGCAAGGAAGCTGTCACAGTAGCACGTCCATGCAGAACATAGAAAGAAGGAATGCTGAAAGTTATGTAAAAAAGACAGCTAACAGATAAACATTAGCAAAATAATAATTTATAGTTGCAATAGCCTGCAAGACAGGTCTTAGAAGTTGTAAAAACTCGTGTGTATAACATAAGTACGCTTAGCGTTAGTAGCTTTTATTATGGTTAGTTTCATCATTTTCCAAAAATTCGTGTGAATTGCACCCAGCTCCCTTTCGGCAATCATAAAAACAATTATTTGATCTTACTGACCTCTATCATTTTTTAAAGTTTATCGTTTTCACAATTGTTTACGTTTACTGGAATGCTGGTACGTTACGCCAAAATCAACAAATTCAAAATTTTATAGCGATTCTTGGTTAACCTTAAATGAGTTCGATTTCGATTAAAATTTATTATAAAATGCGTCTATTAAAATTAAAAAATTTAAATTAATTACAAAATAATACTGAAAACATAGTTAATACCCCCGTTTGGCTTCCGAAGCTTCTTAAAAATTTCAGAATTGCAGGATTCCCTACAAATCTAAAACTTTAATACACTCTTTTTTGGATTCCAGAACTTCGAAACATAGATTTCGTCTAAGATTCACAATCTAAAAAGCTCACAGTGCATAACCATAGGAAGAGTACAGACTAAGAAGACAGTCGTATAACAATTACGGTTTCCTACGTCCAAGAGGAATCTTAAATCTCAAATTTGCATGTAAAACCACATCAGTCTAAATCTAACACAATAGTGTATGTACGCTTTTCCTTATTTTCATCATATTCAACATTTGCGATAGATTTTTGAAAAATACTGATAAATTTAATGGAATAATACTATAAAGAAAACGGCAGATTTCTGAAAACAGAAATATGAAAATAGATGAATGGATTTTGCTGTCTTCCGTTTCAATATAACGATTCATGTCAAACTGTAGGTGGGATCCTTTACCTAAACAGCTGGCGATTCTTCAGTGAACCTAGCTAATATAATTAATATACAAGCGAATTTTAAACATAGATGTAAATAAAAGCAAACCGAGAACAATACTAAAAATCAACTTTATAGATACCAAAGACCATACACTTGACATTTAACAGTCAAACTGTCAAATTTTGCTAGCGGCTAGTTAACAAACAATAATACCAACTTTTGTCTATCATGGCCTAATTTATTGTTTCTTTCTATCGCAGGACGTCTATTACACAGTTTATACTTCTGATAAAAAATTGTATAATTATAATGTTTTTGTTACCAACATAGCAAACTGTAGAACTGAAGATTTAAAACTGTGTATAATATTTCACCATAGGAAAACACACCATGTCAGACTAATCGCGAAAGATTTATTAGTGTGTCAAATACATAATGTAGATAACCGTTGCTGTGACATACGACACAACAGTCAATGAAAGTAAGAACAGATTTACGTTCAACGGGTTTTTTAGTAGTACAAGCTAAATACCAAAAAAACATGAGAGCTATCTACTGTAGCGACATTTAGATAATGAGAATCTGGGATTATTTATTGCTGAAAGTGCAAAGACTTTATTAAATAGTATTTTATTCGAATGAGAATACGATATGAATAACGATGCAAAATCAGTTCAAACCAATTTCTAACAGAAACCTATTATTACAGTAAAATGTTATGTATTAGTTATAATAAATAAATCTAATTGTAAGTATCCGTTTCGTAAAGTAAATATTTCGTGTTATTTTTAGACAAACTTGATACATCCATTCATTTCATTAATACAACTTCTAATCTATCAGTTGTAATGGGTCAGCTTTTCTGGCTATTGGGTTTCTTGGAAGATCACATCATGGAAAACCTAAATGCACTTAGCGGCTTGTAAATCTTTATTAGACAGTAGTTTTAGTTAAGCGGCAAGTAGTAGGCGTCCGGGCGGCGAGATCGACCTTTTGTTCCGGTCACGTAGGAGACGCCGGACCATCCAAGTAGCCTGAGGGCATCGGCAGGATCTCAGAGACGGCACCGAGTGGCCGAAGAGAACCCACGTATAAAAACCACCCCTGGTCGCAGGTTGTGGAAAAAAGAGAATAAGTAGCATTGAGTTAGCGAAGAAGTCGACGCGCAATAAGTGTTTTTCGCGTGCGTTAGTGCGGCTAACAATAAGTGCGAAATCAAACGTGTGTGTGACCCAATTCCACCAGGACTCGAGCGGACTATCTACTGACGGCTACCTCAGGACGGAACCATCCCGCCCAGCCATCGAACTACCACGGACGCCACCTTGCCCTGAGCCAGCAGTTAAGATAAGTTAGAATTAAGTTTGTATATTCGTGTTTTGATCTGTTTGTATTTAGGATAATTAGCTAGGTAGGGTCGATAGGATAATTTCTTATAATAAAACATCACATTATAAGTGCATTTAGACTTTTATTCTGCGAAGTGAGCAAAAGAGTAAAGAAGGTTATTAGTTGGGAAAGCTACCCGTTACCTGGACCGCCTTGCAGACATCACTGAGCTAGCTGGAGGGCATCCACAAAGAGTTAAAAAGGGAGTACCATTACACAGTTACAATTAATTTATATTAAACGATTGATGTGGTGTATTCAGAATACCCTCCTGCATTTGTTATTAAACATGAATAAATAAAAAGTTATTTATTAATGGTTATGTTAGTTAAATTACAGCTTCAATAAACCAATATATTAAATTCCAAATAGTTAACGTTGTAACATAACCTACACTCTAGTAGTTTCGCCAATTTAAATTGTAATTAAAAGTGTATCATCTACAAACAAACACTTTGCTTTCACAATTCTGCTATTACATGAAAATATGCAAACGTAATTAATAGACACGGAATGGAATTTTCGTTAGTTTTCAAACGGTAGTTGATTATTAATAATGCTGTTGTTAAATTTATGTTAATTCCGTTTATTTTCACAAACCACTGAGATTGTAACTACTTATGCGTATCATGGGAATTTTAGTCATTTCGACACTTGGTAAAATATGAATACTGAAGTTGACATTTTAAAGGAAATTATTGGCCTTGAACATTGCTAAATTTTTTGATTAATATGCTAATGTACGTTGTATTTAATCAGCATCAATTGTACATAACTACCTTCAAACAAAATTAGCAAATTAATTTATGTCACAGTATTTCAGTAACTATTCAAAATGCATTAATATAGGTTATTCACGAAAATTTCGAAAGTGCAAAAATGCACTTATGCAGATTTTTTGAACTTTGAACATAGGCACAATGCACATGAGATGAACATTTCATGTTTTAAAATATTTCTTTTCTTAGCACACACTACTGGGTCACTGTAGCAGCCGGAATCCATTTGAATTGGCAACAATTTAAAATTTTACTATACAGGTAATCATTAAGGGTTGTAGTTGACCTAAACACGCTGTTAATGTCACTTCTAACAATTTGTAGGATCTCCAATACTTTAAATGGATTTTTGCTATATTTTCCTTATTTATGGACACAGAAATTTTAAACTTTATTGGGCATATATATCTAAGCGTGTGATTCAGTAGTAAACAGGCTTTCCTAGCTATTTCCACTTCGCCGCAAAGGGTTTTCAAATAAAAAAGATTGCATATTTTTACATTTATAGAATTTTCATATAATCCTGGGTTTTAAAGGTCGTTCAGTTGTTTTGGCATCTTGAACGCATAATTACATGCCCTTGAGTATATATGAGTTCATAACCTAAGTTTTAATAAATGTAGCTTGAACGTGCTTGCATAACTCTGATGATTAAAAATAAAAAGCAGAAGAATTTTTGAAAACTATGATACTAAAATGTATAATAATTTTGAAAATTCCGATTTTTACATTTTTTAAGTTCAGCAGTTCTGTGCCTATTAAAATTCTATGTACAAGCTTTTAAATAACTCAAAATTTCTTACTATTCTGTAAAGCGTGTTTTAACGTTAAAGTCGAATTTTTACCCAACTCTGTTTGAATTAAAATTATTGCTTCCTCAGATTTTAAAAATTCATTTGTCTAAAAAAATAGTACCAATAAACGTTTAATTTTCGTTTTACTTTCAAAAACTGACTGAACACTCAGTAATAATTGTTATACTTAACTATTTCCAAATTGGCTTTTATTGCCGCGTACAGGTCAACACTATAGAAACCACCTTTGGAGTTCCTAAAGATCGAAAGCATCTCTGCAAATATTTAATTTCGAAAATTTTCGTGATCCAATACATTCCTCTGCTGTAGATATGAGAAGACAAAAGTTGGTGAGATTTATGTTGTTGACTTCTTATACAGGGTTGGGCAAAAGAACCTAACAATGCAAATATCGCTACTACCACAACCACCATGTCGACACAATTTTCTACATGAATTTTCCAATATATAGCAGTTACAATAAAGGTATTGGCGGTTTAAAAGGTTTAGCCGTATATTTGTAAGTAATAAGGTAATAAAGATAATTCCAAATCATTATTGTTGAGTGTTTTGTTCAATATATCTAGAATTACTAGTAAAGTAAAGGTACCTTACCTTATATCACTGAGCTCGCAACTCGCAAAAAGAATTCTATCGATATATCAAAAAATATACAAGGTATTCCATTTAAAACAAAAATTTGATATCATTTCCGTCTTTTTATACCGGCAATGCCTTCCTATGTAACACCTATATCTGCCTCATATCGAAACCTTCATGTAGCAAATTTGGTCGAAATCGCGGTTGCCGTAGTAGAGATATTTGCCTTGTTCCGCAATTTTGTAGAGTACAATTAAAGAAGGCATAGAAGTGGATTTGTCAGCCTCACTAATTTCTTTAAAAATTGATTCTCAGCCTGTTTTTTAAGTGTAAGCCATGTAGAAATATGCTTTTAGGCTCGACCATGAGGACAAGCATCGTAGTTCCGGAACCACCCATAAATAATTTAGCCAGTGACAGGACAATTACGTCTGTGCGACGAAAAGTTTAAGGACGATCATGCATTTTACAGTATCTAGGTAATTGCAACGCCTGCGAATAAACAATGTGATGTCACCTGTAATCATTTGTCTTTCTAAAACACATGTAGTTATGTACTACTCGTATTACCTAAGAATCAAATATTAATCTTGTCTCTGCTCAGTTCAGAACAGTTAATTAAGCAATTCATGAAATGACCTACAGAACAAGTAAATAAGCTTAACTTGTATTAATTATGTATATATTTTCAGTAATGTGATGGCGTGGCAAAGAAAATGCCGTTAGTGACATACTTTACGGAAATGTGTTAGAAATAAGCTTTAAACAACAGAGAAACTCACGGGACCTATATTTTAATACCACTAACGTATTAAACTTAATTAATAAGGCATGAAAAAAGTTAAAGCTTCCTAAACAATTTTTCTTTGGCTGTTATGTATCTACTAAACCAATCGTTATACTATGACAACAGTTTTTAAATGTACATTTTGACCTTCTGAAGCAGGCAATGGTGAATTTACTAATTATTCTTAACATTGTAAATTTAAATTAATAAATATTAATAGCTACATGAACGCACGAGGCTAACATTAAAGTGAGTTTTGATTGCAATTTAAGAAGTTCCTACGTGTTCGCCACACCTTTCGGTTAACAAAGTAATAATAGCGAATTACCAAGATGTAAATTATAACGCCGTTAGAGTACCGCTAAATACTTTTAATTAAAAATCAAGGTTCAAAGAAGTTTCGCTATAAATATTATTCAGGTTATGCTTATTAATTCCAAAGAACATGGCCAAAAATACTGCTACTATTATAGTAGTGCAATTTTAAATTCTTCAAGGATCACCTTTACGTTACGGCAAGGTGTAGACGAGTTAATAATTGACCCAGTAGCGGATTTACGATTTTGCCGCCTGTAGGCTGATATAAATTATGCCGTCTAGTCTTATTAAACATAACTAGAGGCGAAACTAATATTTTGGCGCCATTTACAAATTATTAATTTGACGCCCCTGGTGGATATTTGAAATTCGTCTTTTCGCAAGTATTTGTGAATTTGACGCCTGAACATAACATTTAAAACTGGATATAAAAAGTAGGACAATAGAACAAAATTAAGTTTTTATTAAAAATAAGGGGCATAGTAATCCTTAATAATAAATAAGACTTTATAATACAGGGTTAGGCAAAAGTACGGAACAACGCAAATATCTCTTTCGACAATTTTCAACATAAAGGTTCCAATATAAGGCGGATACAATGATGGGTAGTTTAAAAGGTCTTCCTATTTAGCAGGAAATGGTATCCACTTTCTTTTTACTTTAATTGAAATACCCTATATATTTTACGATATATCGATAGAACTCCCTTTTGCGGATGCACTGATATAAGATTTGATGCCATTATTTTTAATAATTCTAGAGCTATTTGATAATTGTTATCTAGCAGCTCATGGAAGCTGTAAGAAG
>JABXWE010003185.1:0-41613 GCA_014611495.1 Limonius californicus | reverse complement strand
ACTTCGATATTAATTTACTGATTCACATCGCTGACACATTGATCCTTTACTTCGATATTAATTTACTGATTCACATCGCTGACACATTGATTCTTTACTTCGATATTAATTTACTGATTTGCATCGCTGACACATTGATTCTTTACTTCGATATTAATTTACTGATTTGCATCGCTGACGCATTGATCCTTTACTTCGATATTAATTTACTGATTTGCATCGCTGACACATTGATTCTTTACATCGATATTAATTTAATGATTCACATCGCTGACACATTGATTCTTTACTTCGATATTAATTTACTGATTTTTAGATTTCGTGTTGAAATTAATTGTGAAATAATTCGAAATATGGAATACACGTTTATTGAGTATGCAGATATGCATCTGATGTATGGTCTTGCATCTTGCAATGCTTTGGAAGCCAGGAGGTTATATCACGACAGATTTCCTAATCGTACTCTTCCAGATCAGAAAACATAACAATGAGTTGACCAACGTCTAAAAGGAGAATGGTAGGCGATTCCATTTAATAAGATAATATTATTAAAATTCTTCATAATTTTAGAAAATTTTGGGAAAAGAAGTACTGATGCTGGTCGGGGAAGAACTTTACGTACGCCGCAATTAGAGGAAAATATTTTAAATGCTGTAGATGACACTCCTTCAACGACCACTCGAAAATTATTAGCGCAGTTTAATACGTCGAAAACAATAGTACATGAAGTTCTTCAAGAACTGCTGTTATATCCATATCATTTGCAAAAAGTGCATGAACTGATTCCTGAAGATTTTCCCCGTAGGATGCAGTTTGCAAACTGGCTATTGGATCAACAACGAAATAATGTAAACTTTATTAGCACTATTCTCTTCACGGATGAAGCAGGGTTTACCAAAAATGGTACCATGAATTTACACAACTCACATGTATGGGCTGGTGAAAATCCTCATGCAACTATTGTTTCGCATCATCAACATCAGTTCCAAACAATTAATGTCTGGGCAGGAATCATTGGCAATGTTTTGATTGGATCATTCGTATTGCCGGCACGACTGAATGGACAACTTTATTTGGAGTTCCTGTAGAACGCTTTTCATGATTTAGTAGAGCACTTACCACTTGAAACCCGCCGAAACATGTACTACTTGCACGATGGGGCACTACCTCATTTCAGCGTTGCTGTGCGGGAGCACCTGAATAACGTCTATCCAAACCGTTGTATAGGTAGAGGAGGACCTATTGCCTGGCCTCCTCGATCTCCCGACCTAACGCCGTTGGATTTTTTCCTGTGGGGACACCTCAAAACCTTGGTGTATTCCACTCCGGTCGATAGTAGGGAGGAACTTCTACGGAGAATCACGTCTCATTGTGGTCAAATAAGGAACAATGCTGGGTTATTATGGCGGGTACAGCAGTCCTCAATTCGTCGTGCCCGCGAGTGTATCAGACTTCACGGAGCCCATGTTGAACCCTCTTACGAAGTTTTTAACTAAGCAGTTAAAGTTCAACTTTTTATTGAAACCATGTTGGTGACAGGGGAAAATTCCTCTTTTTCATATTCAACCCGACAGAATTTAGAGGACTAACAGTGTAAATAAAATGACGTTTTTCGAAAACGGTTAGGATTAGCTACATGAATGAAGAGTACTTAATTTTTAGCCAGTAGTTAAAGGTATGTAAAAAACGTTGTCCAAAGTTCTTATCATACAGGGCGTAAAAAAATGGGGTCATGAGTGTCACGGCTAGTCCGTCCCTGCAGCTTTGAGTGATTCACTTTCTGGGATAGTAATTTGAAGGGTTTTACCTGGTATACATCATATTAAAAAAATTGGAATATACCTGGTGGTTCAATAATTATGTGTAATAAATTTGATTCCATTGGAGCTCTTTGGAAGCCCATATCTCCGAAGAGGAGGCCTATACGAAAAAAGTTTATATGAACTTGTAAAGTGCTTTCGCTCAGAGGATGCACGCACGTCATCAATGTCGTATTAGGAAGTGGTGACGTCCTTGTGCCGTGCCAACATAAAATAAAGAAAAAAAAATTAGTTTTTTTGCCAAAATACGCAGTAAAAGTCGTTTTATTTGCAAGACCGTGGAATATAATTACACGAGTCTGAGTATAATTATTTAATGTTTCATAGGTTTCCTGCAACAGGCAAAAACAATAATACTGTCCTAAAAGAACAAAGTTGCGAAAAAAGCCTGTCACCGATATCGATGATTTTGATCAAGCGGCTATTCGTAATACGATTTACGATATGGTGAAAGACAGTAAGTGTCCACAATCTTATTAAATAACATTTTGATCTCTAACAACTATTTTTTTAGAGCAATATGTTTATTGTAAAACCCTTCTACAAGTTTTAAAAGGGAAAGATATTTTTTATGGTGGACCGACTGCCTTGTGGACAATTCTACGTAATCTTGGGTTTCGGTTCAAGAAGGATGATCCTCGAAGAGGTCCGATGGAATTGCGCAATATTGCATTTGCAAGAGTCCGTTTCCTGCAATAATATGTCAGAAACCTGAAGTCTGAGAATCGTCTTCAATTTATTTTTAGACGAGACCTGCGTATTTGAAAATGGGACAGTATGCTTATCCTGGCACGATTCTGATATACGCACCGTTCGAAAAATTAAGCCGGAAGAAAAACGGTAAATTGATTATAATATAAAGAAAAATAAAATTAATTAAATAATATTTTTTAAAGGTACATAATACTTCATGCCGGAAGCCATCAAGGCTTTATTCCCGAGGCTTCAAGTATATTTTGTTCAAAAACGAAAGACCCAGATTACCATGGCGAAATGAACAAGGAAAATTTTTTGAAATGGTTTTAGAACCAATTATTAACAAAATTGTAAGAACCTGCTCTTATCATTATGGATAATGCAAGTTACCATAGTAGCTTGCTCGAAACAACACCAAACTCTGATTGAAAAAAAGCAGAAATGCAAAACTGGCCGCAAGAAAGAAACTTACAGTATCCAAAAGAAGCAATAAAAGTGACTTTGCTGGAAATTGTTGCACGGTTAGTGTCTAATTTACTCTAAATATTTTCTATCTGTGTCAATACAATAAGCACTATAATATTATGAACTGTTTTTAGAAATAAGCCCCCAAAAGTATATGCTGCCGATCAAATGGCAATAGAACCTGGTCACAGAGTGCTGCGGCTACCCCCCTACCATTGCATTTTCAACCCTATAGAAAACATTTGGGGCATTGCCAAACAGCACTATAATAAACATATAGGCAGCGATGGTTGTGGAATGGTGAAATGTTTAGAAATGTGGCAGAAATCATTAGACGTGGTGACTCCGCAAATGTGACAAAATACGGTGGAAGACACCAACAAAATAATTTTTAAATGGTGGAATAGGGAGATCGGCTTCGACAGAGATGATGGGGCCTCCCGGAGAATCCAGCGATGAGGACGAATATTATGACAGCGATTTTGAAGCTGATATTTAACATGCCCCCATTAAATATTCATACGAATTGCCTTTTATTGTTTCTTAAATAACTGTTATAAGCAACAATTTTTTTTCAATTTAGATTGTTCTTGGTAGTGAAGAATAGTAAAATAAATAATGTTAAAGTAAGATAAGTGGAATTTTATTTCAACATCCAAAAGTTATCAAGATTAAAACTGACTCACCCTGTATATTTGCTGATAGTATGTACTTTAATGGGTTATTGACCATTTTGATTTAGTTAAATTAAGAGGCTCTTAACTCATGGGGGTAGATAACAACTCTTTGAATGAACATTTATCACATGCTTGTTTGGTTGCATATTTTCATATTTCATTTTTATAAATGTAAATTTGGTGTGTTTTGTGACGTCACTGACATTCATGACGTGCGTGCATCCTCTGAGTGAAAGCACTTTAGATCACTTACTAACCATGAGTATAAAAAATATTTAAGATAAAACTACCTATGGTCTATGGAAGCAATTTTGCAATACAAAAAAAAATTGAAAAACTATTCGTTAATGTGTCCTTCAAACGTTCAGCCTAAGCAGAAAATCACGAAAATGCACGTAATGATGCTGTTACAAGAAAAAGAGTTTCCCAGATGTTGATTTATTATTATAAGCAATGGCAATATAATGTTACGTTATACTAAATAATTATGTATAAAAAAAGCTCAAACTCGCGACTGAATAATTTGTGCACCTGACCTAACCCACGTACGATACATGCGAGACTCATAGTAAGTGATGAATGGAGTGGCAATCCCTATGAGAGAGAAAAGGACGCCGGCGGATTCAGAAACAAACGACAATTGTGCAATCATGATAACAAGTGCCAATTTGCCTAAACGTCAAAATAATTTCAAAAAATCATTTTAAAACTTTTCTAGATTTATTTTTTGAACATTTATTGAACAGATGACGCTTGCGCAAGGTTGCGATCAAATTTTGACGTCACGTGATCACGGTATGCTTTTTATGAATGAGTTTGCCCTTCAAACGACACTTTATCCGTGGCAGCAGCGTATAAAGGGGCCTTGAAGCAATTCTCTGATAAAAGGTGAGTACTGTTAAAGATTTTTGCTCATTTACAATTCGGTGGTTCTTAAAGTTTCTTTACTATCATTTATAGTGCCAGTTTTCATACATTTGTGTTACATTTTACATTATGTAAGTCTACCTTTACCGGTTTGATTATCATTAATTACCATTATTGCACAATTAGTATTACAATTATTTATTCATTAATCAAAGGCCGTTTAATTTATAAGCTCATGAGCAGGTTCACATTTCAATACTATTAGAAATTTTTTAAGATTTTTGTAATACGACCTTTATGACCTTGGCTTCAAACGCAGCAAGATAAAATACGTCTATCACTCATAAAATTCAAATTGACATCAGCGAAAGTGACCCATGAACTTACTAAATAACATTGTAACATATTTTCGTTGTTTCTCAGATTAAACAGTCAACATGTCCAAAATCGGGATCAACGGATTTGGCCGTATCGGCCGCCTTGTTTTGCGTGCAGCCGTCGATAAGGGGGCCAGTGTTGTAGCCATCAACGACCCTTTCATTGGTCTCGACTACATGGTCTACTTGTTCAAGTTCGACTCCACCCATGGACGTTACAAGGGCGAAGTTAAAGCCGCTGATGGTTGCCTCATTGTAAATGGACAGAAAATCACTGTCTTCCAAGAGCGCGATCCTAAGGTAGGTACTTGAAATTTAAAATTAGTCTGAGACACTGGTGCCGAATATGGGTTCCAGCCCTTCCCCCCAGATTCCAAGGGGGCAAAGTCCCCCACCTCTGTAAATTATCTGCTGCCTTATGCTTTAGTAAATATACTGGGATTATTTTATACTTATTTAGTGTAAATACAAAAAATATCTGAACAGTTGGTGGAATTTTGTTCACCCTAATATAAAATTATTTTTAGATATTACTTCTAGGTTATATTTATTTCTAAAACGGTATTATTTTGTTTTAAAAAAATGGTACTCGAAACTCTTCTAAAAAGTGATTCAAATGGGTCTTGACACTTTTTAAGATTAAAATGAACACCCGTCAATAAATAATAGGGTATGAATTGTAGTAAATGTGTTGGAAAGGTGAGTTCATTTATATATTTAAACAACACGATAAAATTGTTAACAGTTTTCTACTGAAGATTTCAAGGCATGTAAACGATATGAAATTATGACTCCCAATATTGACAAGGAAAGACTAATATCACAGTATGATATGCTTCTGAATATTTTGAAATTAAAAAACCATATGTAACTATTTTAGCTAAAAATCGTGAACTTTTTTGAGAAACACAGATGGTGCAAAAGTAATTGTTTGTGAATAATAAATTCATGAGTGTTACGAATAGATCACTAATTTTTATACAGGTAGATAAGGCAAAAAAAGTGCCACATTCTAGATAAAGTTAAAATTATTTGTAATTGTTTATTGGAAAATATTTTAGAGTACCATTCTGGTATCTTTGTATACCTCACATTGGGCGATTTTGACTTTATGAAGGTTAAGAACCCGTCATTGCATGTCCTCCAATCTCCATAATTGTAATTTATCCACCATTAAAAGTCCGTTAAGTTACATGGCAATCCCCATAAATATATAATAATAATGTATATTTTTAAATCAGGCTATCCCCTGGGGAAAAGCAGGAGCTGAATATGTAGTAGAATCCACTGGTGTTTTCACCACCATCGAGAAAGCCTCAGCCCACTTGGAGGGAGGTGCCAAGAAAGTCATCATCTCTGCTCCCTCAGCTGATGCCCCCATGTTCGTTGTAGGTGTCAATCTTGATGCCTACGATCCCAGCTACAAGGTATTTATGAGGAATTTGATTTTCCAGCAGAGTTTTAACTTGTCTGTTCTTTAGGTTATCTCCAATGCTTCCTGCACCACCAACTGCTTAGCTCCACTTGCCAAAGTCATCAATGACAACTTCGAGATTGTTGAAGGTTTGATGACAACCGTACATGCAGTCACAGCCACCCAGAAGACCGTGGACGGTCCATCTGGTAAACTGTGGCGTGATGGTCGTGGCGCTGGCCAGAACATCATTCCTGCATCCACTGGCGCTGCCAAAGCCGTCGGTAAAGTCATTCCAGCACTCAATGGAAAGCTCACGGGCATGGCTTTCCGTGTTCCTGTTCCAAATGTATCTGTTGTTGACTTGACGGTATGTTAATTTAAAAACCAGATCTATAATGAATATCCAGATAAACCTCTAACTGCAATTGTATTTTGTAGTCCATACCTTGCACACTCCTTCCAGTATTCCCAAACTCTATTCCCAATCCTGATTGAAGATGAAGGTTTGAAAATTAGATAAGATCTACAAGCACTTTAATCCTTATAATGAACTTCTATGTGCAGGTGCGTCTAGGAAAGGGAGCCAGCTACAATGACATCAAAGCCAAAGTCAAGGCGGCAGCTGAAGGCCCTCTTAAGGGTATCCTAGGGTACACTGATGAAGAAGTTGTTTCATCCGATTTCATTGGAGACACCCACTCTTCCATCTTTGATGCATCTGCTGGCATCTCTCTGAATGATAACTTTGTTAAGCTCATTTCCTGGTACGACAATGAGTATGGCTACTCCAACAGGGTGGTTGATTTAATTAAATACATCCAAACGAAAGATGCTTAAGGGATGTGACGAGTGAGTTTGGTGAATAGCGTGGAAGATCTTTTATTATGTGAAGTCTGATTTATGGTTAGAAATTAAGGCCCTGGTTTGGCTTTTACTAGTCTAGGTGCACTAAAATTCAGTTTTTCAAACTAAACGTACTGTTTCAAAATGTATTTTTAAGTTTAAATGTCTTAATACATACAATAAACGTTTGAAGTATTAATGGAATTTTTTACAAAGTTTAGTAACTAGGTAATGCACATTTAAAGTATAGAAGAAATCAAAAGTCTGTTATGTAGATGTCGCTAAATTAGTGGATCATGCTATCATATGTAGAAATTAACAAAAAATGTAATACGGCAGTTCATTTAAAACCTGTAAATGTAAAAGAGCTGGATAGACGAAGCAAAAAACTGGCAAAGGTGGATATATAAGTGGGCGGCCTTGCCCAACAGTGATATTATTAAATGTAAAAATATTGTCACTTTTAAATGTTGATATTTAAAGCAATTTAATATATTGGTTTAAAACAAGGAAACAGTCCACAACACTGTTTAATTTAGTGTTGGAAAAGATAAGGGAAAGTGGAGGAAAAACAACAGGTACATATGTTAACGCACATTAGCCTCTTTGCTTAGATGTTGAATAATACATATAGAATAACCAAGAACCTGGAAATAGCAGCAAGGTAGCAGAAAAATTACATACAATCTAAGAAAAAACAAAATATATGCTGAACAACACAAGACGCCCACTAAATAGTAAATTTGAATATAGATTGAGCAAAAAGTTTTACATTTCTAAGGTTGTTAATATCAAGAGGGAGGCAATAATAAGGAAATAAGTGTGACAACGAATGTACTACCTGCCAAACGAAACTAAGAATCTACAAATCAGTCTTAAAACCTACTGCAACTTCTGACTGGAAAATATTAATAATGAGCAGGGCAGAAAAACTTGAAATTCAGGAAAGAAAGCTATTAAGAAAAATTTAAAGGGAAGAAATCTAGCTGAAAAATGGGAGAAAAGAAGTAATGAACTGCAATACAGAGAAACTGAAATTACCCAATTTGTAAAGGCATAAAAATAAGATGGCTAAACCACATTAAACAAAGGGATGAGGCAAAAGTGATACAACTTGGTTATTTATCATCAGAGGTTTTTCTCAACCAGAGTTATCTACTTTAAATAGTTTAGGTTCACCAGTTTCTACGAAAGACAGCAAATTAATTGCGGAAATATGTATTTTGGTGTGATGGTACAGGGTTCAAGGTTCTGTTGTTTGTATCAGAATTGTAAATTAAGATAATGTCTTCTTGCATAAGCCACACACAAAATTGTATCTTTCAGAATAACATATTTTTTCTGTAGCTAATAATAACTGAACAAATCGACATGCCCTGAATTGCGTAACAGCCTAATGCAAGCCACTTTTCAGAGATCACCTTATTTCTGCAAATATTGCATGTTAAATAATAACGATACAAAAAAAATTTCATATTTATCTATTAAATCAATCTAAACATGTGGAAAATAATAATTAGTCCACCATTAAATGTTTGTTAAGTAACTTAAATCTGTAGTTCTGTTTTGTTGTTCCCTGTAATTTTTAGTGGCATTGGAAAAGTGTATATTTAGTTGAATATAAATTTTGTAAGACTTGCCAATCGTGAATGACTATACAGGGTATATATATTTCCACACAAGTGAAGAAGGGCCTTGGTGGTCTAGCGCGGCAAAGCGTTGCCACTCGAGGCCATAGCGAATTGTGGTCGTTCTGCTGTGGTTTGAAATCTCAGCTGGGGAGACCGCATTTCGCTTAGCTAAGTTTAGGGTGCATGTTGCATGAATGGTTAGTGTGTAAAGGACGCCCGCACCCCCCTGAAGTAATGCAAAAGCGGTTCCGGGGGGAACGGTGGTATGAATGAATGAGAAAAAAAAAAGGTGAAGAGTTATAGGTATAGAACATACAACATGTTACATGAATACCTATGTATTATATCTCTGACATTTCAGGTTAATAGAAATTCATGGTTGGCAACCCTATTACTGTGCGTGTTCATAATAAAATAACTTAAAATGATGTTGATTCTTGCTCTTTAACATATTTATTATAATTTAAACTATAACTGAAAATCTTGGAACGCATAACAAATTTTTAATACAAGTTCAAGATAACTTCAAGAAGTGATATAAAAAAAAATACATTTCATATTGCAACAAAACAAATTTATTTACTCTTATGCCCTTTGTCTTTACCAGCACCATCTTTCTCTTTTTCCAAGGCAGCTTCCTCTTCAATTTGCTTCTGAAACTCTGCTTTCCTTTGAGCTATGCGCTCCAACCTGCGCTTCTGAATCTGTTTGGCTCTGCGACGGTACCCATCGGCTTGATCTGCCAACATCTTTGCCCTGGCCATTTCAGCCTTCTTCTTGAAGATGTGCTCCATCAGTACCCGTTTATTCTTAAACATGTTGCCCTTCACCTTCCAATACAATTTGTTGTGCATGTGCTTGTCAATCTTCTTGTTATCCCGATATTTCTTTAGCAAACGGCGTAGTACTTGCATACGGTTCATCCAAAGGTTTTTCTGGGGGGTTCGCGCCTCGGCGGAGCCCTTGCGTTTTCCAAAACCACAGTGGCGACCCTTCAGGCGAGCCTCCTTGTTCCTACGAACCCGATACTTAGAGTGAATAATCATTGGTTTCACGATGATAATACCGTTGCGAATCAGGTTACGCACGTTCTGGCGAGAGTTGGCATTTGCTATATCCGCAATTTCGTTGGGGTCCAGCCATATTTTTCTTTTGCCGACGCGCTTAACTGCAGCTGCAAGACGTTTTTGTAAGCGCAAATTGCTCATTATGGTTTTGGTCGTTCAACAATAACGCACTGTCACTTTATCTTTTAACTGCTTAGCTCTTATTTCTGCGCATATATAGAACTGCGTAGAATTGACCAATCATAAGGGGGCTTTTCATGTCAGCGACACGACGCCGGCGACAAAGGTGCATCCAATGAGAGAACAGACGCATCGTGACCGGGACTGCCATGACAACACTTATACCGTTACTGACAATTTGCAAGTCGCGACCACGATTAGACCAAACTAATTGACATCTTCAATAAAGATTTATAATAAAATTAGTAATTTTCCTTAGTGTAGTGTAATTAAAACAATAATATTAATATGTACAAATTATACACATAGGCTTATATTAAGAGTTTGCACATTTTAAAACGGAGTAAATGCAATTTGTTCTAATCATGTTGACGCGCTGCTCAGATTGTGGTAATGCTTACTAAACTAGTTAAGTGAACTTCTAAAGTAATACAAATAGTAAATTTATTGTATAAGTATGTAACAATTGTAGAAGTTAAAACATGCTAAATGCACTGTATCACAGGCTAAGTATTACTCAAAAATTTTCCCATTGGTTCAAATTCTTGTGGAAACTACATTAAAAATTTAGGAATAAGGCTATACATAATGTGCTTTTTTAATGTTTTTATGCACATTTACTAACGAAAACGAGTTTAGCTTCGGAACTAAATAGATTTTATTTGTTTTTTGCTGTAGCCCAGTGCGAATTTGTAAGTATTTGCAGTTCTACGCGGCAATAGGTATACTGTTTTCTATGCACATTTACTAACGGAAAACGAGTTTAGCTTCGGAACGAAATTGATTTTATTTGTTTTTTGCTATAGCCCAGTGCGAATTTGTAAGTATTTTCAGTTCCACGCAGCAATAGGTATACTGTTTTCTATGCACATTTACTAACGGAAAATGAGTTTAGCTTCGGAACTAAATTGATTGTATTTGTTTTTTGCTATAGCCCAGTGCGAATTTGTAAGTATTTTCAGTTCCACGCAGCAATAGATATACTGTTTTCTATGCACATTTACTAACGGAAAACGGGTTTAGCAAAACAGTATATTGTGGCATAGAATTGCAAATACCTTCAACTTCGGCCTGGGCTATAGCAAGAACCAAATAAAACCTAAACGCGTTTTCCGTTAGTAAATGTGCATAAAAACAGTATAGTGATTATATTTTATCTACAAAATATAAAACCTTTATTAACGGATGAAAATAATTGTATTTGAAAATTATTTATCACATATCTCATAAAAAACAACACTCTACAGTTTAAAAATACTCATATTGGGACGCTTGCGTATTATTTGATTTCTAGCTAGAAAACTATAAAGCTTATTGCCTGATATGAATTAAGCAAGCGCTATCGGGCATTTTTAAATATGTACTTCCTAAGTACTAAATACTTTAAATACAAACCGAATTTTAGAGAAAAAAAGAATACACGGATTCGTGTTAAATAATTAATCTTTGGATGTTTTGAAATATAATTTAAATTTTTAATAATTTTTGAAGCTACAAAATAATTGATTTTCGGATTTAATTTAGTCAATATGGCGTAAAAGAAGTTAACAATGTGTAAATGGGTATCCGTTGTGTCATAATAAGAGTGTAAGGAAAAAATTATTAAAAAATCGGTGTTACTTTCGTATTAATTTGCTACCATATACTTGTTTATTAATTATTACAAATAACTAATGTTATTTATTCTTTATTTCGATAGAATGAACTTGCTCATGCTTTAAATACTCTCAGCCTCCACTACTGTCCAAAAAAACAAGCGTCTTCACGATTACAGGATTCCCCCATTGTCGATTCAGCAAATGATAAAAGAAAAACACAAAACCCGAAGACAATGGATGACTACAAGAGATCCTTCCGTTAGAACGCGTTTAAATTACCTTATTCACAGGATCCATCAAGACCTAGAGAAACATAGAATTGATAGGTACGCCGATTATATAAATGATTTAAAACCTAGAGATCCGACAATGTGGCGAGCGACAAAACGAATCCTGAGACAGCCACATACCATACCGACCATAAAACAGGATGGCTTAGTGTATGCCACAGACAAGGAAAAAAGTGAAGTATTTGCCAATTATTTATCCAAAGTGTTCACAAGCCCTGGCGAAAATAGTAATGCGCAAGATCGCTCACAAATAGAAAAAGAAATCAAAAACACTCTTTGTTCCACCCCAAAGGACATTGAACCAATTACACCAAGTGAAATCAAAGAAATCGTCGATAAGCTTCCAAATAAAAAAACACCTGGCCACGATCTAATTACAAATACCTTACTTAAGAATCTTCCCAAGAAAGCTATAGCATATCTAGTAGCCATATTTAACGCTTGTCTAAGATGCGGTTACTTTCCCGATCAATGGAAGTACGCTATGATTCTGCTGTTTCATAAACCAGGTAAAAAGGTCAACGAAACTGCAAGTTATAGACCAATAAGCCTTCTTCCAAGCATATCTAAAGTATTTTAAAAAGCGATAAACAAAAGACTCTCAGAATTCGTCAACTCCGAAAATATTATCCCGAAACACCAGTTCGGATTCCGACCCAAATACTCTACCATTCATCAACTAAATCGGATCACAGAATATAATGAATCTGGATTTGAAAACAAAAAATATACAGCGGCAGTCTTCATTGATATCAAGCAGGCCTTTGATAAGGTATGGCATAGTGGAATTGTATTCAAACTCATAAAAATCAAGACGCCAAACTATCTTATTCACATTATTAGATCTTTCCTTGAAAACCGTAAATTTTCAACAGTAATAAACTCTGCTACTTCGGATCAAAAAACAGCAGCAGCAGGAGTTCCGCAAGGGTCGGTACTGGCCCCATTATTGTTTAACATCTACGTCCATGACATACCAGAGGTAACAAATACCACACTTGCGACGTTTGCTGACGACACTACGATTCTAAGTCAAAGCAACGATATAAACACAGCTATTACTCAACTTCAAGAAAGTGTAGACATCGTTACCAAATGGTGCGACAAGTGGAGGCTACAGCTAAACTCATTAAAATCGGACGCGAAAATTTTCACTTTGCGCAGATTAAATAATCCACCTAATGTAAAAATTAACGACCAAAATGTTCCGTGGAACCGAACCGATAGCGCAGCTAAATATCTTGGTGTTCATCTTGATCAACGATTATCTTGGGGGTATCACATCAACAAAAAACTGAACGAGGCCCACACAAGACTGATCAAACTATATCCAATTCTGAATAAGAAGTCATCATTGAAAACGGATTGCGGGACTCTCATCTACACATCTATAATTCGCCCTATTTTAACATACGGTTCTCCAGTGTGGAGCAACGCCAGTGAAACACATTTAAACAAAATACAGACCTTTCAAAATAAAGTGCTGAGAATAATTCTGAATGCCCCGTGGTATATCAGGAATTCCCAAATCCACCGTGAATTAAATATACCTACTATTAAAGAATTTATCACTAAACAATATAAGTGCTATCATGAAAAACTACAGTGGTGTCCTGCAACAGCACATTACCCCATAGGAAGAAGAAATATGCACCAACGCTTAAAGCGCCAACTGCCACAAGACATCTTACTGTCTGACTCGGATTAAATATTAGTAGTGCAAGTGATTCGTGATGGGCTTTAGAACGCCCTTAGTGCATATAAAACGTCCAATTAATTAACACAGCTATGCATAGCAAGGACTTGCTGAACTAGCTTTATCATTATTAAAAAAAAAAATGCTTTAAATAATCGTAAGAAAAATTTAATACTGTAATAATTTTATATTTAAGTTCCAAAATTATCACGTCGTTGGATTTTTTTCCATATCTACAAGTATTCTAAATGTAGCATAATTCTGAAAGTTACAAGTTCTACTGATTATATGTATAACTTACAAATTCTTGAATATCAGTGTGTACTTGTAATTGTCAGATTATCTAGCCATTTAAATTACTATTAATTTAGCTCTTATATATGCATACGTGTTAGGATAAGTTTTGGAGGTGGACTGATTTTTTAGTATTTTCCCGTTGTTTGCATTTATACTCGATACATATAAAATAAAATACGTTCATGTTATAAGGGTTCACTTCCATCTCAAATTATTACCTTTACGAAAATCCTGGTACAATGTTAGCCCTTCCCAATTCTATACTCTATAGTCTATCCTAAATTTAAAAATGTATGTTACCTCCACCCGCAAAGTATTTACCTCTACGGCATGTCATTTTAATCTAACCTCACTTCTCGTGCTATGTTTTAAGCGGAAACGTGTTATGTTATAATTTCAATTTTTTCCCATTTGAAGACTACGAAGCAATACGTGTAAACCCACAAAATGAAAGTGAAAGAAAAAAATCATTCAGAATTTGTAAACGACGTGTTAAATTTAAATAAAAGACCGCAATTGAAGAAACCTTCTCGTACAGAACCAACTTTACAAGTTTCAGAATTCAGCCTAGTCAAGTCCGTCACAGGAAAAGAAGGTGGAGTACGCTTAAATGACTTAACAAAAGTATTAAAGAAGCGTGCTAGGCATGTTGAGATCAGTAAAAAAGTAACTAGCACGGGTCGTAAAGCGAAAACCCTTCCAAAACCACTCGAAAAACCGCGGGCTGAGCGCATTAGGCGTACAGTTGCTTTTGAAAACGTAAAGAAACAGCTAAACCGGTGGGATGCTGTGGTCACATCTAATCGTGCATCAGATCGCCTTTCATTTCCGTTACCTGACACTAAACTTGAAACAGGTAAAACTTTCACGGGGTTTCGTTTGAAGACAGACTTACAGAAGGAGCTTGAAGAGCTTGAACCAAAAGTTGAAGTGTTTAATTTAGAAAAGGAATCGGAGTTTCCTTTGACCATGCAAGAAATGATGGAGCGGCGAAAGGATATGGCCAAGATGAGAGCAGTGCAGAGTTATAAGGAAGCCAAGGCACGGCGGCAAGGCAAAATAAAGAGCAAGAAATTTCATCGTGTACAACGGCGAGAAAAAATCAAACAGCAAATGAAGGAGTTCGAACAACTACAGAAAACTGATCCAGCAGAAGCATTGAAGAAGTTAGAGGAAATCGAACGGGTAAGAGCTGAAGAAAGAGCTAGCCTAAGGCATCGCAGCACCGGAAAGTGGGCAAAAAGTAAACAAGTTCAGGCAAAATATGATAAAGAGGTATGTTAATATTTTTTATTTTAGGTAAATAATATTTTATTATTCTTTTTGATTGTTTTAGAGTAGACAAGTCTTGGCCCAACAATTATCCCTAAGTCGTGACCTCACTCAAAAACTAAAACCAACAGGGGAGTCGGAATCGGAAGAAGAAGTAGTAAATAATGTTTCAGTCTCCAAAAGTGGTGAAAATAATCCATGGTTAAATCCTGTTCAAACATCGACTGAAGTTGCAGAATTTCTTAGTGGGTATAGAAAATTCTGGGAGGACAAAAATAATGAATCATCGAAGGCTAATCAATATAATATAACTAATGCTAATTCAAAAACTAACTATAAAGCTAATATGGGGGATTTACAAAATAATACAGTTGTGGAAGTGGATTCGGCAAAAACAATTTCGAAAGCTGATGCTGAAGTATCAAGAGATGGAAAGGAAAACTTGCAAAAAAGTCCAAATATAACAAAACAGTTAAATAAACTTGAATCGATAAAAGAAAAAGTTCAGGAAAAACAAAAAAATATCCAAGAAGTGAAACAGGTGAACCAACTCCAATCTGTTAAAGAGAATACATCGTTCAGCAATAAAGTAAAACAAGAAGCTATTAACAACCAAAGAAGAGTACTTATGCCTGAGTTCACAAAACAACAAGGGTACAAAACAAAAGATTCACCACGTGTAGGTACAAGTAATTGGGAAATATCTGTTCTTACTGATGAAGAAGAAGATGATATTGATAATATTTTTGTAAATGAGGGACAAAAGTTACAAAAAACTTTACAGAACAAATACAAAGAGTTGAAGAAAGATATCGCAAAGCAGAAGAATTCTAAACAATTCAAGGAAAAAACAAAAAAGCAGAAACCACAACCTCATGTAACTAGAACAGTCGATTTGAGTTTATTAAATGCTCCAAAGCGTCCTGTAATTGATGAGCAATTGTTGGAAAATTATGGCAATGATGAAACCGCAAATAAAGACAGTTTAGCTATTTTGGAAACAATACTAAAAGATAACACTATTGAAGAGGAAACTACTAAGGCTTCCACAAAGAATATTGATCCAAACAATATAATAAAAACCAAGCCAGTTAATTTGAATACAGAAATTCCAGATCTGCTCACTTTGGATGACAATGAAGAAGATCTAGACCAGAGAGGTACTATTTCAGAAGCTTTTAAAGATGATGACATAGTAAACGAATTCAAGAAAGATAAAAAGGCAGAAATTAATGGAGAGAAACCCCAGGATATCAATTTAACATTGCCAGGTTGGGGTTCTTGGGGAGGAACTGGCATAAAACCCTCCAAAAGGAAGAATAAACGCTTTATAATAAAATTTCCCAAAAAATTTAAACGGAGGGATGATAACAAAGGGAACTTAATCATTAATGAAAAAGCCAAAAACGTAGTTAAACCGCACTTGGTTGCTGAGGTACCATTTCCATTTAAGAAAGTTAAAGATTTCGAAGCAAGTATTAGAGCTCCTATTGGTAACACTTTTGTACCAGAAACAGCTTATAGAAGAATGATTAGGCCTGCTGTTAAAACTAAAATGGGTACTATAATAGAGCCTATGACTGATGAGATTCTGCTAAGAAAGAAAAAGTAGTTTGTGAATGAATTATTATTTTCAAATTATTTAGAATATATTTTCTTTAATTTGAATATGTTAAATAAAAATTGTTTGTAAATGATTTATAATTGATACAAAATAGATGAAAAAGAGAGCTTATATTTAAGTAGGTTACGAAAGAAAGCAAAAAGTGAAAGATGTTTTAATAATCAATTATACATTTGGATCTATTTAAAATGATTAATGTAATGTATTGGGCTGTTTATGATGAAAAGAAAACAAATAAATATTAATAAGTAAAAAGTATTATTAATAATTCTAGCAGGTTTATTAGTTTTAATAAATTTGTTGTAATTATAATAATATTGTATTTACTTCTTAATTAATAAGAATTCCAATGAACTAAGGCAAAAAAAGCAAACTGAAGAAAAGTATATAGCAACATCTGATTAAAAAAATTTTTACAAGTTTGAATAGAATTTTTTTGTATTGAGGTATTGCGTTATCAACAAAAATTCGATAACGGGGTTCTTCCAAGTATAAAAATATAATTATTTGCGAGCAATGAAATTAAATTTACCGCGATTAATGTAGTTCCGCAATAATCAGTCAGGTGACGCTAGAAACAGGAAAAAACCAAAATGGCGACATCAGTTGCTATTAAACGTCAAATTTGTAAGAAAGTAGTGTTAATTAATCAGTTATAACGTAAAAAAGTTACTTTTCAGTGAAAACCTTCGCGTAGACATTCGTAATAATCTAATATGTAAGCATGGGCCAATATAAAAATGTCTGCACCGAGTGTGGGTACAGTGTTTATAAAATCCGCATGTACACCATTACTCAAAGAAAATCTGAGCAGAATTTCGGTGCTATTTTCCGCGTTTTTGACTGAGAAAAGCGTGCAGGACAGTACGTGCGATGGTGTGACGAGCTTCGACGTTAACTACGCCGTCCCGGGGGCCTCGGACCGAAAACCCAGCCCGGATTTCGTAAGCAGGTTACAGGTAGGATGCGATTGTTACCTACATTTCTAAACTGGGACGTAGATAGTAGAAAATAATTCTGTAACTTCGTAAACGGATATGACCTGAACGATATCGGGGACAATACTTTTACTTTTCTCAATTTAAACTTCTTTAAATGTCGAATTTCTGATAAGTCAAAATTTTGTTCAAAATCCGCTTGCAATGTACTATATTTTTCTAAACTTTATTTTTTTTGAGCTTATCTTTTTTTTTCTACTTGTTATGATTTTCGAAATCTGTTTTTGTTTGCTTGTTTTGGTCATCGAGACGATAGCTAGATTATTTGTTTATTCCATTTTCAAATCCTGTGAAGTGTAAGTAAAAGGCAAATATTGCAATTTTTACAATTAAAATGCCATTCATACATTTGTTTATTTGCATAATGCGAGTACTCGCATAAATTACGTTTATTGCCGTACTGAATGGGTAACCACCTATTCATTTACAGTGAAAGGTGCTATTTTGAAGGTTAAAATTTATAAAAAGGCGCATCCTGGTCCAGGCAACTTATACTAGACATAATTATTATTATTTCCTATTTGTTGACGTCACTTTGTTGTTATATATGATCTACGGTCAGCTTCAGTAAGCATGAACTTTACCGCTATTTTTTCAAATATTAAACCGATAAGTGTTATATTTAACGCTTTTTTGATAACAGTTTGTAGATTAACTCTTCAGGGCCGGCTTCGGGCGAACTAAAGTTATGAAATGCGAAAGAACCATTTCAAAGAACGAACCTCAACGTATTAAACGACACATTTCTAATTTACACAAGACGTTGCATTGTTTTGATGATGAAGCAATTGCTGTTTGACAGTAGGGGTATATCCATAATGGGGTAACACCGTAAATAATTGCGAATCATCGAACAACTAATCTACTACTTCTTTTTCTTATATAGGGTGTTTATAGCAATACTAACTGGTTAGCTACGTTGACACTATTAGAAATATCAACATAACATTATACTGTGTGAATTTTGTACCATGACAAGCAGAAATGTTTAACTTTTTCAAATGTCCACTATTTTTGAAAAATTACACACAACTTTGTAGCATGGTTATTTTAAAATTTCTTCACTTGAATGTTTTGGAAAACCTAATTTTTTTCTTCGGAGGATTTGCAATGCCGAAGTCGCCTCCTGAACGTGTGATTAATTAAGAGAAATTAAAAATCAGCTCCAATGGTTTTCAAACGCTGTGTTATAGGGCTAAAATCTAAGAAGATATAGGTTTGCAGGAAAGGTCCGTTTTTGAAATGGAACAATGTTGATCCAATATTAGTCAGTATTTGTGATCTTTGTATTTCTTTTTCGAATGTTCTCATTCTTTTTCAAACCAACAGAGTTATGATTAATTTTATTATTAGTTATCTAACATACAAGAACAAGTTTAGTACGTTTTTTTAGTACACCGGTGCAATTTTTTTTGTTTTATTCAAACAATGCAATACAGAATATGATAAAAAAACTTCTATTAGAGGAATAACTCGATCCTTTCAACCAGTAACTGCAACATAATTGAATATTGAATATGCTTCCCAGAAAATGCAAAAACTTTTGAGAACTGTTATGCTTCATCTAGTTTTTAGTGGTTACTTATTTTTGTATTTATTGTTTGAATAAATCACCCATCAACCCACTTATTTTGAAACGTGTAAAACTTGAATTTATCTGTTGGAGAACAAAAAGTAAAATAGTTCAAAACTTGCTAGTTTTGACATTTCTTAAATAATGATCATATCAAACACATCGGTGGAGAATTTGATATAGGATACAAAAAATGAAAATATCCACGTTGTTTCATTTAAAATAACAAAGTAGCATGCAATTTCTCATACATGTCGCAAGTTGGAAAATAGAACGATCAATGTCATCGAGTCCGCTGTAGTTTTTTACCCACACGGTATAGTTTTCACAAGTATATCTGTAATACTTTCTAAATAACTAGCCGGTTAGTATTGGTAAAACACCCCGTATTTGTTACAACTGGCACTCCACGTTAGATGTCGTAATTCTTTCAACATTAACTTGAAAAACTGATTCCTGCAATCAGAAGCCTGCCGTCCCCGAAACAACATCCGTTTTATTTCGTTCAATCCAAGGTTTAGATGGGCCGTAACCGAAGAGAAGACGGATGTACGAACCCGTCACGGCCTACTACGTCCAGTCGTGTGCCCATCAAGACCGGAGCCGAGTAGTGGAACAAGTGAATTTGTCCAACCGATTTTCCGGAAGGTTAGATGTAGGCCCCCAAAAGCCGGAATTGACCTATCACTAATCGGATATAGCCTTCGTGGCCTACTAGATTGGATTCTTACACAACGAGGTCGTTATTATTTTTCAAATCCGATAATCGACGATTATATCGCAATATATTCTTTTTATTCTGTTCCTTTTTTGTTTTTTAAATTATTCCCCGTTTCGGCAGAGCGTAACCATGAAACGGCCCAAACTCGGAAAGGCAACTTCTTGAGTTGAGTCAACTCGTGGGTTTCAGAGTAGTAGTTGAATGTTAAGTAATATTCATGAAAACTATTCTGCAAAGAAGTTGTTTGCAGTTGCCAGTTTATACCTTCATAATTATAAGAAGAATGTTGCAAGGTATTTGGTATATTTTGCCTTTCGAAGTACCACCGAAAATGGAACCTTTTAACTTCATGCAAACCTTCCTCGAAAGCTTAACATATGAAGGACCTATGCAATTGTTTTAAGTACAGATCTTGAGTGCATCTGCCTGCGTTAGATAACAAAGTTGAGATAAGCACGTGGACCTTCCCGTGCTTTCTTTTAAAATGTTAGAAAAAAACGGCCAAATAGCGCTTGAAACGAGAAGGATTTATTCCAAGATCTATTAAATTGTTTTAAGTACAAACCTTGGTTGAGCCCGTTTGCCGTCTTCGTGGTATAACCAAAATGAGATTTAAATCTGTATACAAGGTGTCCCAAAACCTACCGGCAATATTTCAAAGCTGAATTCCAGAACTTAGAGTCGAAAAGTCCATATAAACATATAGCCTAAACGTAACCCTTAACAAGTTATTGTTTATTTCATCATTTATGTGGCTAAAATTGTTTTAGTTCAACGAATTTTACGAAAGAAATCTTTTCTTAATACATTTTTATTATTTTATTTACAAGAAATGTTCAAAATTATCTCCATTGTTTCGATACACAAAGCCACACGTCGCCGAAGAGATCTCTGCGTTCTTAATATGGTTGCTGGGTTATTCCTAATTATATCGGCAGCCTGCTGTATTCTTTGGAGTAATTCTGCTACCGTATGCACTTCAGTTGCATAAGCAATCTGTTTCATGTGACCCCAAAGATAAAAATCTAATGGAGTCAGGTCCGGCGAACGCGGTGGCCATACTACGGGTCCTCCTACTCAAATCCATCTTCCCGAAATATGTGCGTTAAGTCAAGCTCTAACACGAAGACATTGATGTGCTGGTGCCGGTGCATTGCACGTCTAATATTTAATGGCACATCTACCAGGAGTAAGGGAGAAGAGTTTTTTAGAAAGTATTCGTAATTAGCACCATTCAAACGGTGTGGCAGTTCAAATGGTACAATCAGACGATTATTAGGAATACCAGCTCTCATATTAACACTCTGTTGAAAATGCGAGCGTCTTTTTAAGTGAGGATTTTTGCAGCCCAATCGTGAAAATTATGATAATTAGTGATACCATCTTTACAAAATCTTAAACGAGCTTCAAAATCATTACTTAGAGCTTGAACCCTTTGATGATGATGATGATATAGATGTAAGTGAGCACTTTTTATTATTCTCCAAACCTGGTTTCTACATATTCCAGTAGGTAATGCAATTCTTCGCACACTTAAAGACGGATCTTGCAATAAATCAAGAACTTGTTCATCATCGTTTATGGGTCTACGGGCAACTCCTTGACCGACTGCATGTCTTGCATTGAAAGTGCCATGTTCCCTCAGCTGACGATGTGAATTAAATAAAACTGCACGCGTCTTCTATTGGGATATCTTCTACGACATTCTTGTTGGCTGCTAAAGCATTTCCATCACACAGACCATAAACATAATGAATACCTGCATATTCTTCATTTGATAATAACATTGGCATTGTAAATCACCTGGGAACAAGGATACAAAGAAGACGCCAATAACTTCAGTATCACAGTAATAAACTGTCAAGTTACAATTAGTAATTTGTTAAAACCGACTAGATAAGTATTTCAGCAATCCGCTGAACTAAAATTTTAGCCACATAAATTATGAAATAAACAATACATAACTCTTTAACGTTTACGTTTAGGACATTGTTTATATGAACTTTTGGACTCTAAATAGGTTCTGGAATTCATTCTTGAAATATTTCCGTTCGGATATTAGAAGACCTGGCAAAAAAAAAACCTTCATAATTTTTTCCAATATAGACTCCATTTGAACGTACTTCCCTTTGTTAGCTAATCAATTTAAAGTTGAAATCTAAACATCCTCTTGCTTTGTTCGCTAGCTTAAGAGTAAAACAGCGAAATGACACACTCAAATAATTGTTGGAATCGCGATAGAAGACCTAACAAAAGAAGGACGTGTTAACAATTAGAAGGGGCAATAAGAGATCCAGCTTGAATCAATCTGCTTTCCTCGGATAATCCAAATGAGGTTAGATAACCCAGTTTCAGATTCATATCTGAGCATATTCTTCAATTTTTCTAGAATTAAAAAAAATCCGAAGCGACGCTGAAACTAACAGGATGGAAACCGTAAAAAAAGTAAAGTTTTCAACTATAGCACTTGCTTGAGTTCATCTTCTAGTATTTCTCAGATAACCGAGTTGAGGTATCTTCTTTTTCTTCTAGAAAAAGAAGAAGAAACATCGAAACGGCATTGGCGCTGTTAAGATAGAAGACCCTAACAGAAAAATGTATTCAAACATTTCAAGTACAGACGGCTATTGAGCCAATTTGTGTTCCTTAAATCACCAAGTTTCAAATCTGAGCATACCCTTCCTTTTATAATATAAAAACATACTCTAAGCATTGTTCGAACAATTGACAAAAGTCCATAAAAAACAAAGATATTTTCGGTTGCTTTAATTATAGGTGTAAGGGATGCCATTCTTCTAGTAGATAGCCAAGTTGAGGTTGAAGTTCAAACAACATCTTGCTTTTTTTAGGGCTACAAAAACAGCGGGATTTTAGGGGATGTAAGGATACGAGTGATCTATTGAATAGTTTCAAATACAGGCTGTCTGTTGTTCAATCTACCTCTTTGTTTTTTGAGTCCGCTTGTTTCGTCAGTAAACCAAATTTTAGATTCGGCACTGAGCATAATGATAATGATGATGGTACTCCTTTTTTTTTGTAGAATAAAATAAAACCAGTGTTGTTCCAACTATTCCGATAGAAGGCCTAACAAAACAAAGGTCAACTCCATATTTAGATTACAAATGCTGATTGAGTCCATCATTTCTGAGTTAGATTAGGCAACTCGGATTGAAACCCGGAAATTTTCTTGTTTTCTTCTGCAATGAGAGCGAAACGTCGTTAGAACTGTTCCGATAGAAGGATCTAGCAGAAGGACCTGTTATATCATTTCAAATAATTCGCCGTTATGGAGCCCATTTTTGTCGTGAAATAATTCAAGTTTCAGATTGAATTGTTTTAAAATACAAACTCTTATTGGGCCTGTTTCCCAGCGTAAGATAGCCAATTTTCGGGTTCAAATCTTTTGTTTTTTTATTCCAGAATAAGAAAAGAATCAGCGAAAAGGCGAACTGTTCGGATAAACTTTGCGTCGTTTTATAGGTACGTGGGTGTAACGTGTACCGCGTATGAATATGAACGAAGCATTTATTGTACAGTCCCCTGCCTTGTCTGCCTCTGTAGGTTATTAGCGGTGGCCTCGTGACGTCAGGCGGAGATCCGGGTCGTGCATGGACCGGGCCGGTCGGTGAACCGTCATCTCTCTGACCCACTGGAAGCGGATGGTGGCTCTTCTTTTGCTCCTCGCAATCGCCAGAACCGGGTATTCGCCAGGACTGTTTTGTTTTCGGTGTATTTTTAAAGCACACTCAACCGTCGGTCGATGCTCGACCCCGCGGATCCGGCAGGCACCGACCCCACCAACAGGCCCACCTTGAAAGAGGGATGCTTTCAGATTTATTTTTGGGCTCTCCCCGATCCTCCACATCCTAGTTGGACTGCAGACCCGTAGATCGGTCAAGGCTACCTAATCGCGGCGTGAAAATTATCTTCGTGCCCTGCACCTTGATCTTCTTACATCCTCGATGGAAGTAGGCCAAGGATTGGAAGTTATCTTCAATAATGTCATCTTCGATGCGACAAAGCAGATGTGCCTCTTCGAAAGTTGGAATACGTTACGCGATTTGCCCACCTTCGCTTGTTTCTAGTAAATTACACGGTATGGCCATATTAGACGGATGACGTCAAAAAAGGGCACGGGTGGTCAGTAGCATTCTGTAAGCCGTAATTTTAAATGTGACTGACGCAGTATGAATTATCTTGGATATGTTTGCGTATGTACGGAGATTATATCACATTACGAGCTGTTACTGTATTGTTGCCAGGGCCGGATTTAGGAGCTGAACGCCCTCTGCGCTCGTTGCACGTTAGGATTTCATTTCCTATGACATCATGATCTGATTTGCCGTTAATTTGTTAGAATTTACGATTACTCGAATTCGCCAAATTCGCGATCAAAATACGTGTGTGGGTGCCGTTGTAAGCTGAGCCCAACAATGGCACGTTGGTTGGATTGAGCAATCGGTATCTGTCTCGCGAATGAATGTATCGTCGTAATGTTAGCCGCAAATATGCAGTCGGAAAGTAAACAAATTATCAATCGTTTAAAAATGCAGAAAACGCGGGTATACTTTACTAGGAATTGCAAATAATCGTGCAAACAACAAAAACAAAGGGGAAAAACACTTGAATTAAGCACCTAGGCGCTGATTTGCGACATTCATTTGTTTAATTGAACCCTTTTAACTACTTTTAATGATTTAGCACTTGAAGCAAAGATTTCCGATCTTTTTAGATGTAGCGGGAATAGAGGAGTAGGTTTTATTTAAACTTTGTCATGAAACCAGGATGTGACTGCTAAGTTCATCAACTTTGACAATTCCTTTGCTCATAATTTTGGAACAAGTTAGTGATAGCTTCAGTAACAGAAATAGACCAACGATAAATGCATATATACATACATATACAGTTCAAGAAATCTCTTTTTAATTGGTAACTCAAAACTGTTTTGTTTAAAAAATGATCAACTAAATGGGTCGTTATCGAGTTTATTTTTAAGTGTTATCTGCTGCAATGTAGGACATTCATTGTAAGGAACATGTCAGGCATTTTAAAGCAGTGGCGTTACGTTGAATTTCCTCCTACATCAAAATAGTCCGTATTGAATTTCTGATCAGCGCAAAAAGTTTTTCCATTTTTACTAGCATCAAATTTACACCTTTACCGAAACAGAATTTGGGCAAATATGCTGTTTCGAACGTAATTTATGTTCAATCTATATTGCTTTACCGGTTGTGTGCCAAAATGCCAAGCATTAGTATCGAATTTTCGCTTGAACCAAAACTTCGTTTAACCCGATTTTGTTTTACATCGAATTTCGTGTTAATCCAAGTGTCTTTATATCCTCACATCTGTTTTCATTTAAAAGGTTAATTGTAGTATCAAATTTTCGTTTACACAAAATATATGTAACCGTTTTTTAATATACATATATAGAATTTTTGTTTCAGCCAATTTGCTTTATTGACATAACCAAAAACACTTTGAGTTTGAATACCGAATTTGCGTCCGTTTCGTAAATTTGTTTATTTCTTAGATAGTCGCCCAGAAATTATATTTCCGAATCACATCGTCCCCTGTACCGAAGTGTTATTTTACCAATTTTTGTTTTTCATCGAATTAATCCAAACTCCCGTATGTGTTTTGACTTTCCTCGTCCCAAATGTGTAGTTCCAGCATTCAATATTTCCAGTTTTTTTTTTACATCGATTTCCTGTATAACTAAATTACCTTTCGTTGCTATATATAGTCCCAGCCCAAAAGTAGTTTTATCATTACTTAGGTAAACTTTCATCGAAATTTCGTTGGTTTTTAATAATTGCCCTCTTAAAATGCAGTTCTTCAATTCCAAGTTTCCCGAATTTCTGTTGAACCAAAATTCTCTTTATATAGTTCTCGTCCTTAATGCCAAACAAAGCATTAGCACCTGGCGCCCAAAATCATTGATGAACTACCTTTACATCAGATTTTTAACAAAATCAACTTCCTCTCCGTTTAGACTGTATCGTCGAAAATCTCCAAAATTCCAAGTAGTGAATGTTCTGCCAATGGCAAAAACATTTTTTAACCAAGATTTGGTTTTACATCGAATTTCGGTTTAATCAAAATTTCTTCTCTTATCCCCAAACTGCAAGTAGTCAGATTTTACTCTGCATCGAATTCCTGTGTAATCCAAATTCCCTTGTTCGTTTAGGCAATCTTTGTCCGAAAATGCCAACTTTTGACATCTAATTTTGCAACATCAAATTAATTAATTATATTTCGAAATGTGTGGAATTTCTGTTTAATGACTTTGTGTATCGTAAGAAGTCTCTGTTCCAATGTTTTAATAACAAATTTTCGTTTTATTCAACCACCAGTTTTAGCATCTAATTTTTATCTGCACCAAAAGTTTATTATAGTATAGTATATAATTTTTTTCTGTGCCTAAACATTATTTAACTAAAATTTGGGTTTACATCGAATGAATCTTTAATCCAGATTTTCTTTCATACAGACAGATTTGGTTGTACATCGAATTTCGGTTTAATCCTAATTTCTTCACTTGTACCCAAACTGCAAGTAGCCATATTTTACTCTGCAGCGAATTCCTGTGTAATCCAAATTCCCTTGTTCGTTTAGGCAGTCTTTGTCCGAAAATGCCAACTTTTAACATCTAATTTTGCAACATCAAATTAATTAATTATATTTCGAAATGTGTGGAATTTCTGTTTAATGACTTTTTGTATCGTAAGAAGTCTCTGTTCCAAATTTTTAGTAACAAATTTTCGTTTTATTCAACCACCAGTTTTAGCACCTAATTTTTATCTGCACAAATGTTTATTTAACCAAATTTTGTTTTACGTCGAACTGATCTTTAATCCCAGTTCCTTTGTTTGTTGTGTTCAGTGAAATTTGATGTCCATCGAACGTCTGTTTAATGAAAATTGCTTTTGCTCCAAACAAACCTGTAAAATGTTAACATTAAGTTTTCTCTTTATTGAACCAAATTTTATTTATAGTATAGTATATATTTTTTTTCTGCGCCTAAACATTATTTAACTAAAATTTGGGTTTACATCGAATTAATCTTTAATCCAGATTTCCTTTCATACAGACAGATTTGGTTTTACATCGAATTTCGGTTTAATCCTAATTTCTTCACTTGTACCCAAACTGCAAGTAGTCAAATTTTACCCTGCATCAAATTCCCTTGTTCATTTAGACAGTCTTTGTCCGAAAATGCCAACTTTTAGCATCTAATTTTGCAACATCAAATTAATTAATTAATTAATGCGTGGAATGTCTGTTTAATGACTTTTTGTATCGTAAGAAGTCTCTGTTCCAATGTTTTAATAGCAAATTTTCGTTTTATTCAACCACCAGTTTTAGCATCTAATTTTTTATCAGCACCAAAAGTTTATTATAGTATAGTATATATTTTTTTTCTGCGCCTAAACATTATTTAACTAAAATTTGGGTTTACATCGAATTAATCTTTAATCCAGATTTCCTTTCATACAGACAGATTTGGTTTTACATCGAATTTCGGTTTAATCCTAATTTCTTCACTTGTACCCAAACTGCAAGTAGTCAAATTTTACCCTGCATCAAATTCCCTTGTTCATTTAGACAGTCTTTGTCCGAAAATGCCAACTTTTAGCATCTAATTTTGCAACATCAAATTAATTAATTAATTAATGCGTGGAATGTCTGTTTAATGACTTTTTGTATCGTAAGAAGTCTCTGTTCCAATGTTTTAATAGCAAATTTTCGTTTTATTCAACCACCAGTTTTAGCATCTAATTTTTTATCAGCACCAAAAGTTTATTATAGTATAGTATATATTTTTTTTCTGCGCCTAAACATTATTTAACTAAAATTTGGGTTTACATCGAATTAATCTTTAATCCAGATTTCCTTTCATACAGACAGATTTGGTTTTACATCGAATTTCGGTTTAATCCTAATTTCTTCACTTGTACCCAAACTGCAAGTAGTCAAATTTTACCCTGCATCAAATTCCCTTGTTCATTTAGACAGTCTTTGTCCGAAAATGCCAACTTTTAGCATCTAATTTTGCAACATCAAATTAATTAATTAATTATATTTCGAAATGCGTGGAATTTCTGTTTAATGACTTTATGTATCGTAAGAAGTCTCTGTTCCAATGTTTTAATAACAAATTTTCGTTTTATTCAACCACCAGTTTTAGCATCTAATTTTTATCTGCACCAAAAGTTTATTATAGTATAGTATATAATTTTTTTCTGTGCCTAAACATTATTTAACTAAAATTTGGGTTTACATCGAATGAATCTTTAATCCAGATTTTCTTTCATACAGACAGATTTGGTTGTACATCGAATTTCGGTTTAATCCTAATTTCTTCACTTGTACCCAAACTGCAAGTAGTCAAATTTTACTCTGCAGCGAATTCCTGTGTAATCCAAATTCCCTTGTTCGTTTAGGCACTCTTTGTCTGAAAATGCCAACTTTTAGCATCTACTTTTTCAACATCAAATCTTTAATTAATTATATTTCGAAATGCATGGAATTTCTGTTTGATAACTTTTTGTATCGTAAGAAGTCTCTGTTCCAAAGTTTTAGTAACAAATTTTCGTTTTATTCAACCACCAGTTTTAGCATCTAATTTTTATCTGCACCGAAAGTTTATTTAACCAAATTATGTTTTACATCCAACTGATCTTTAATCCAAATTCCTTTGTTTGTTGTGTCAAGTGAAATTTGATGTCCACCGAACGTCTGTTTAATGACAATTGCTTTTGCTCCAAACAAACCTGTAAAATGTTAACATTGACTTTTCTCTTTATTAAACCAAATTTTATTTATAGTATAGTATATAATTTTTTTCTGCCCCTATACTTTATTTAACTAAAATTTGGGTTTACATCGAATTAATCTGTAATCCAGATTTATTTTCATACAGACAGGTATTTTTTGTCTAAAAAGGTTGAGTTACATTATCGAATGTTTGCTTCTATCATAACTTGATTTAACCAAGTTTTGTTTTACATCGAATTTCTGTCCAATCCAAATTCCGTACTCTGTTGTGGTTAAAAATGCCAAGTCCAAATAAATTTCCATAATTTTAAAGGGAAATCCATGTCATGGATGCTTTCTTCTTCCACCCAGCCCACAGTAATCGGCTGTAGACGATGGCGAATGCAAATCGGTTGGGATATCCAGACTGGTGAATAGTAATTCGTCTGAATTTCTTCGATAGACATGCGGGTGCCTTGGTCTACTGATTATTTATCGGTTTTGTTACATAAAAAATCCGCACGTAGCCTCACCATCTGCCACCTCTTGTAGTCGTGCTTTCTCTTTTCTGTGGCGTTTCGCCGTGTCGTGCATGCACCGGAGTGCGGCCCCAAAGTAGGTTCGAGTCGCGTGGAATAAGCCTCCAGAATTCGAGCACTTTTTCATCTATAGTGAGTGAAGTGTGTCCCGTTTAGACTCGAACCAGTGTTTTTTATCCTATTTCTTAGGAAGTCAGCAGCTTGTGTGTATTAAAAAAAATAAAAGTTTACAATTTGTAAATAATAGTAGTAAGAGGTGTGGGGTGTGAAGGTTTCGTAGTGTCGTGGTAGTTAGTTTTGTAACCAGCGGCGAGTAAATAGTCGTACAGATAAGGTTGTCGAAATGAACCAGGATGTGAAACTGACGTTCTGTTGAGTGTTTTTAACGCAACATGCAGAAGGAGATCCGGTTGTGATGATTATAAGATATGACCGTTACTACAGAGGTGAGACTTTGGATGTGTTATTTTTGGAATTTTTATCGCGAAAATATTAACAAACTCTGCGCTTTTGTTTACTACACGAGGTGGCCGATTTTTGCTGCTGTTTTCCTCTTCTGGCCGCGATCATTTACGTCTTTGCGGTCAATGTCTCCTGGATTTCCCCGATATTTAAATAGTATTCCTTCTGCTACCTGGTGTTGGTTTTATTCATAATTAAAACAATCAATCACTGGGATTATCCTACGCAATAATTTTGAGAAATCAAATAGTTTTAAACTCCCCAAGCAGTAATTTCGCTCTTAGCACATCCCTAAATAGGAAATTTTTCAACAAGGTAATGTTGCCTATCGCCCCCCCCCCTCGCGTGTTTCGGGAAAAATGCACAGTGGATGGTCAAAGTCGTAATTAAATAGTGGAATTTTTGTTAGCTCATTTCTTGGAAAAATCATTAATTACTCCTACACTGGTTTTCTGCGTGAATCCACGTAGAAGGAGTAAATGTTTCCGGAATAAATTATTTGCAATCCGAATAACGCTATTTTTAAATTGCGCAATAATGAAAATATATGTAAATAATAATATTATAAACCTTGTTTAGAAATATTTCCAGGAATTATTGCAAATATAAAAGTACTCATTTGTTACCTCTTCCTTCTAGAATTGTATTGTTTGTAAAAATAAGTTGTTTCCTGTAATTTTAGAGATTTTTGGAAGTTACCGTAAATAGTTATTGCCAAAGTATCTTTATATTTTAATTTTTTAGGTAAACTTTTTGTTTAAATTTCAAATTAAAGTTTATTTTGTATTTAATAATATTTTTTATTTTTATTGTAATCTAAAATTGATTTTCTATATTACCCACCTGCCCCCACCCCCAGCCATACACCCACATACACATCGCATTTACATTGCTAGGCATGCTGACATTTTTACAATTTCTAAAAAAAATTTAGTTTGTGTTTGGTAACAGCTTTTAATTTTATTGCCTTTTATATTTTTAGAATTTTCTTATAATTATTGTTCCCCTTACCCCTCCCCCATACCACATAGTTGTAATAATATTTTTTAATTTGAACGTTGAACATAAATTATTCCCCGTAATTTAGACATCTTTTTTTAATGTTTACTAATTATACCCCCCCCTCTCTCCTCAACCTCTACCTCATAATTACATTTGTTGATCAAATTTTATTTTTTATATTTTCATCTTTAATTTTTAAATAACGGTAATCTTGACGTTACGTTTTTGTAAATTTAAATTATTAGAGATTTTTGGAGTTTTCTCCAGTTGTACTTCCTCCTAACCTTCACATACACACACACGCACACACAGAAACGGTATTTAGTGCTAAAGTTTTGTATTTAAATTTTTATAATATCTTATATATGGTAATGAAGGCTGGGGTGGCTCAGTGGTAAGACAGCCAGGCTTTGGATGTAATAGTCCGAACGCTTCCCGGTTCGAATTGCTCCAGGGTTCGGAAAATTTTCGAATTCTATGGGTGGTCGGTACTGGGTCCCGGTCTTCATATGCCATTGGGGATCAAATTAGTGGCACGCCTCGTATTACGGTCGCATTAGAGGAGTAACAAGACCATAAACAAAAACAACCACACACCAGGCAAGTCAAGCACGGTTTCGCACCATCACGGTAACCCGCAAGAGTCGGACCCTGTTGTGCATTGCACAAACTAGTTTAGCTTTGCCTCACACCGCCTCGACACTGCGCAAGCGGTACAAACGATTATGATGATGATGATGATTGTATATGGTAATCATTTTGAAGTTTGTTTTTTGTAGAAATTACCGCTTTCCCTCCACCCCAAATATAGTTATACTTGTCGATGTATAATAAAATCTATCTTGTAATATAATATTTCAATGATTTAATTACCGAAGTTATTTCATCGGGCTTAGACTAATTATCATTTATTTCTTTCGCAGAAGTATGTAGATGACATATGTCACGAGGGGTGCGCTGGCGCAACAGCAGGGGAAGACTCCAGTTACGATTCCGACTACGAAGTCGATCCCCCGGCTAAACACCAAGATGTCTCTAGGACCACCAGCGACACCCTTGCCGCAGAATACGCCGAGTACGTTCAAAGTGCCCCCGATACTTCGCCGGGATATACCGCAAGGTACTAATATTGGCCTCTTGTTGTTGCCATTGCCAATCATAGCAGCAAGTTCCAAGTGCGTATAATATTGACTCAACAATTTTTTCCCATTGCAGGGTAGAGTTCGCCCTAAAGCTGGGGTACACGGAAAAGCTGGTCCAGGCGGCGTTGCAAAAGCTGGGACCGTCGCCTGCACAAAATGAACTTTTGGCCGAGCTCATCAAACTCGGCGCACAACGTGGAACCTCTTCTTGTGATAATAGCCCCACCGATGGCCCTCTGGATGTCACTGCAGAATTTCCTAACGACACCACTGCTGGTGCACTGTTGCGACAAATCGTTATTGATGGAAGCAACGTTGCCATGAGGTACTGCCATTGTTTGCTTAAGGTTTAACGAATTATGTTTGTCGCTATTGATATGGTTTTCTTTTGAACTCACTAATTTCAAAGCGGTAGCTGTTGATTAAAAAGGTTGACATAACCCACTCTTCTGCCTTTTCACTCTTTTGCCACTATTAGAAAGATCAGCAGTAACAATAGAAAGATATTTGACAAGTAGTTTTGCATTTTCTCGAAACAACAAACGAAGTTTGCACAACCATATCACCTCATGATTAACGCAGAAGTACGTCAACGCTATTTTGTATCATTCAGTAATTATTACAAATTTACGATTGAAATAAATACATAACCTTAGATTCGAGCGCATTTAATCCTGGTTCGAAGCTTTGAAGGTTATTATTATTGCCAAATAATAGTATCTCCTTACATAGAAAAAACTACAACTAAATACAGTAGTTTCCGGTTATAATGAACCACTACCAGCCACCAAAGCGGTTCGTTATAGCCAAAATTCATAATACCCAACAAAGTAATAAATTCATACAAACCAAAAATGTACCGAACTTAGAACGATTATTCTGCCATTTGCAACGGTTCATAATAAATGAGAGTTCAATGCAACTGTGTTCATTATAGGCGGTCACTATTGTAATTTCAATTTCTAACTAGTTGTATATTAGACGTGGAACCGGCAAAATTGCTAAAATAGGCGGGCTTCTTAGTTTCTAGTTAATATAAACGTCGCTAGCGCGGATTCAAAAAGTTTTTTTATCAAGGTGTTCATGGTGTAGATTCCAAACCTATTCCGATTTGCCAACATTTCCTAGATAGTCCTAGACTTCTTCTGCCTATTGGTCTATAATTGTAGGCTTTTGTTGGTATTCTGGTGTCGTCCATTTTTTACAAATGTGACGTCCAGTTTTGTCTGTATGCTAATATTTTGCCTTCTGCATGTTCGACGTTTGGACTTTCTCTGATGTCATTGCTTATTCTACCAAATCTTGTTATTCCTTCTTATTCCTTATTTATTTTGAAATGTGCAAAATTGTCGCTTGCTGACTGATATGGATCTACATCACCAATGTTCTCAAGGTCCAGATGATTTAAGCCAATCAGAAACTTATTAGACTTGTGCATCACGTGATTTTTGTTCAGTTTGCCGTACTAGCAAGGAAGAAACAAAACCTCAAAAGCTTTATATTTTTTCATTCTTCTTCTTAGCGGTGCCGTCTTCATCATTGAAGGTTGGCAACAATTTGGGCAAAATCGTTTCTGTTCTTGGCTGTTCTTATTAGTGAATTGCTGTTCATTCCTGTCCAATCCCGAATGTTCTTGAGCCACGAGTATTTCCTTCTACCTGGTCCTCTCTTCCCTTCTATTTTTCCTTCCATAAGTAGTTGTAAAAGTTCGTATTTGTTGTTACGGTAAACGTGTCCAAAGTAAGATGTTTTTCGTTTTTTTACGGTACCTAATAGTTCTCTGTCCCTTCCCATTCTTCTTAATACTTCTTTGTTTGTTACATAATCCATCCATGATATACGAAGCATGCGTCGGAATATCTAGAACTCAAATGCCTGTAGTTTCTTTTCTATATTCTTTCTCATAGTCCATGTCTCTACACCGTAGAGCAACATTGAATATATATATAACATTGAACGAAACGGTAACGTGTGTTAAGGTTCAGGCTACGATTTGTTAACAACTTCTGCATGTTCATGAAGGTCGTTCCCGCTGTCTCTATTCGAGTTCGTACCTCTAAATCAGGGTCTAAGTCTTCTGTTAGCCAGCATCCAAGGTATTTAAGTCTAGGAACTCTTTCAATGCGTGTGCCGTCTACTACAATATCGGCTAGGACATTCGGATTTTTACTAAATATCATTATCTTTGTTTTTCTGATGTTTAATTTTAAACCTACGGCCTCTCCTTCCGCTACGATTGCATCCATTAAACGTTGTAATCCTTCTGGACTATCCGCATATCTCAGGTTGTTTAATATTTTGCCGTTAACTTTAATGCCGTCATTATTGTCTTGTAGTGCCCTCTGAAAGATTTCCTGTAAATATATATTAAAAAGCAGAGGTGACAGGACGCATCCCTGCCTCACTCCCTTTTTTATTAAGGTCTTTTTTCATTATCGTTAAACAAAGGCCACGCGTTTTTATCACCGTTTCTGTCTTTCTGCCTAGCCACCTCTTCTCTGTTCAATTTGTTTTTCAATGAATACTACACAAAATGAAAAGATAATATAAAATGTTTATTTATGATACTTTTTTACCAATTTGCGTGTATACGCAGGGGGTATTGATATCTAGTTAGCCTGGAAAGTTTCTAGTAAAGAAAAGTGAATATGGTTGCTATGGTTACAACTATGATTTATAAATATGTTGTCAAAGTTTGACACCCATAAATTGAACGGTGAGCAAATTGTGATTTTTTGGAAACAGCATGTGTGAGAAAAAGATAGAATTTGAAAAATCTGTTTTCTGTCAGTTATTAAGTATTTATTTTTTAAAGGGTTATTGGGCATAGAAATTTTTGCTGATATGATAGAAACCTTGGGTGATCAGTGCCCTTCATACGCCACTATTAAAAACTGGGTTACGGAATATAAAAAGAGGAAGATCAGATGTAAAAGACGAACATCGCCCTGGGAGACTAATTTCTGTGATCACTCTGGAAATTATTGATTCTGTCCATGATATAATTAAGAATATTGCAGAAGCACTGCACATTTCCTATGAACGTGTGTGTCAAATCATTCGTCACGACTTGGGTATGAGAAAGCTTTCAGCTAAATAGATTCCAAGATGCTTGAACGTTGATCAGAAGCCCGTTCGATTGACAACGTCAAAGGAAATCTGCCGTCGTTTTGCAGAAGATTCCTCAAACTTTTTTGATCGGTTTGTTACTATGGACGAAACGTGGATCCATCACTATGACCCAGAAACTAAAGAGCAATCCAAACAGTGGAAGCATGTTGGTTCTCCACAACCCAAAAAATTCCGTGTTCAAAAATCGGCTGGCAAGATTCTTGCTTCAGTTTTCTGATACAAAGATGGGATAATTCTAATAGATTATTTGGAACAGGGTAGAACTATCACGAGAGCAAATTATACTGAGTTACTAACTAAATTATGTAAGAAAATTGTGGAAAAACGCCGCGGAAAACTTGCCAGAGGTGTGCTCTTTTTGCAAGACAACGCTCCTGCTCACAAGTCGTCGATTGCACTGCAAAAAATTGATGAAATTGGTTTTGAATTGGTTGACCACCCGGATATGCCGGATTTAGCACCGTCAGACTATTATTTGTTCCCAAAGCTCAAAATACATTTGAAAGGTAAAAGATTTTCGACAAATGACGAAGTAATATGTACCGTTGAGGAGTGGTTTACAGACCAAGACAAAGATCTTTTTTAAATGGTTAGAATTACTTTATGAACGTTCTGCTAAATGTATAAGTCTTAAAGGAGATTATGTTGAATAAATAAAATTTTGTTTTGAAATATTTTGGCGTTTTATATGATAGACTAAGTACTTATCAATACCCCCTCGTATAATAAAAAACAAAATAAATCCTTCATAGCAAAAATCTACGGAGTATATATTAGAATTTCCATTAACTATACTTTCATTTTATAAAAATTTGATCTCGCTGCATAGGTAAGCAACACTGGCGAACTCTTCATTTAGTACAACAGGCGATGGTAAAACCATACATGGTGATGAGAAATGGTACTCATTTACGGACAGTTAACACAAAAATATTAGAGGCAATTTGCCTATATTTGCTCGTCTATTAGGAGTTAGATATTTCATTGCATATTCTCAGTCTTAACAGTGCTGACGTACTTCTGTTTGCTTGAAAGACAGCATCACTCCCTTTTTATGTACATATAAGATATTCAAGTAATTGTGTGTTTGAGCTCATGAGTCGGAAATTAAATTCTGCAACTAAAAATGTTGATGCATTTTCTTAAATTGATTCACACATGAATTCAAAATATAATGAAAATGTTGGCTAACACACCATTCGATATCGAAATGCCCTAGTCCAAATTCGAAAAAATAAAGTTGTCGTGAGTAGAGTTTTATAAATCAGTTACCAATAAGTTGATAAATGATTGATTGATTTGGAATGGGCTTGAGGCTTAGATTATTGTTTTTGTGTACCAAATGCATTATATCGAGATTTGCAAGATTGCTTGGTTGGTCCATATTTGTCTACTTTGACTTGAATAAAACAATAGTAAACCATATTAGAAGTCATTTAGAATTAGGCAACACAGCAACTTTATATTTGTTAATGTTTGCAATTTTAGTAATTAAATTATGGATGTCGACATAGAATCGTGTGTTAGCTAACATTTCCAGTAAACCTTGAGCCGACGCGTGGAGGAGCAGAAGCTTTTCGCTCGCCAAAATGGTTCTCCATTCATTAATATAAATTTTTTGGTAATTCGAGCAATATTTTTGTTATATTTTTTCGAAAATTTACACAATTGTTCTATTTTCAGTACACAATATTTTTTTAAATTAAACTCGACGATAATTATTATGGAAAAAGTTGTACATCTTAACAAAATAACTTAATTTTTCTATCTGAAATGGCGCTTCATATGACAACAAAAATATTATTTTGGAGAAAGTATTCTCTTCTAATTAATCTTTTAATTTCTAGTCATGGCAACAAAGAAGTTTTTTCATGTCGGGGCATAAAAATTTGCGTAGACTGGTTTAAAGGCCGCGGGCACAAAGACATAACAGTGTTTGTCCCAAAATGGCGCAAGGAGGCACCGCGGCCGGACAACCCCATCAAAGACCAAGATATCCTGGCCGAACTAGAAAAGGAGCGCATGTTAGTGTTCACGCCCTCACGGTTGGTGGGCGGCAAACGTATGGTGTGCTACGATGATCGGTACATCCTCAAGTTGGCGTCGGAAGTGGACGGGATCGTTGTAAGCAATGACAACTACAGGGACCTCGCGCAAGAAAGTTCTGAGTTCAGAAAAGTCGTGGAAGAACGTATTTTAATGTATTCATTTGTTAACGACCGATTCATGCCGCCCGATGATCCCCTGGGTCGTTCGGGGCCAACTCTTGATAATTTCCTGCGATGCCAGGCCAAAAAGGGGGATCCCCCGCCGCCATGTCCGTATGCCAAGAAATGCACTTATGGGAACAAATGCAAGTACCACCACCCAGAGAGGGGACCATTACCGCACAAAAGCGTAACGGAAAGGCTGTCGGAGCACGCACAGAGACATCTGCAAGCCCGTGAAGGAGAAATTCGTAAAACTCCTTTAGGCAGAACGCGCTCCAGCGTGCCGCCCGCAAAAGAGATGCAGCACACTATAGTTTCAAAAAGCCGGAGCGTCGACAACGTAGGGTCTTCCTATCCAAACGTGCAGCAACCTCAAACGTCCGAAAATCTCCACAAGAAACTCCAGAGGCAGCTCACGCTTAATCCGAATAATGACCCGAGACTTGTCCGTATGCGTTTCGTGTCACCGTTGCAACAACAAAGCTCGCCATTGCCGCAACCCCAGCTGCAGACGCCTTTTATACCTCCAAACCATCCTAGTTGGGAGCTGCATCAGCACGTGACACGCATCGCTTCTGCTCCCGATTCCTACCGGCCGTGGCCACCGAGTTCCCATCCACAGCACCGACACATGCAGCGCATTTCCAGTTGTTCCGACCCCCAACTGAATGTGTACCCCCCTCATTGGGCCCAGAGCGGGACGAACGTGGCCCAGAACGTACAAGAGGACGCTAGACGTAAACTGCACTATCACTTGTCTGCCATTTTTCCTGAAGAGCAAGTGACGCAGGCAATGCAGTTGTATCCAGACGAAACTAATCCGCAAAAAATTTGTGCCGCCATTTTGGCTATGTTTCCAGCCAAGTAAGCTTGTCAAAACAAGTGATTTATTTGTTTTCAAAACAAACTATTAAAGAATGTTAGTTATATAGGAAGTATAGAGGGAGCACTCGTTGTTTTCGTTAATTTTTCTGATTGTAGTTCCAAAATTAAGAATGTCCTTCCTATATTATGCTGGAAAATTCAGACGTTATCTTATAATTTGTATCTATTCTCAGTATCTTTTCTTACCACACTCGAATCGAGTGTAGGCAACGGAATGCACGGGAATATGATATATGTAGGTACATATGTTATGTCCGATGTTATCAAATATGTATATAATACATATTATAGATTTTAAATTTAAAATGTTTATATTGAAATTAACCAAAGTAGGTCTCATTTTTTTTTGGAGATTCTGGCATTGATTTTCACTTCAATCTCGAAATTTCTAACTTTTTTCTGGAAATTTCTAACGTTCCTTCAGGGAATTCCCGAAATAGGTATTTTTTTTTCGAAATTCGCACTTTAATCTCAAAATTATTTAATACCCTGGGCTTTCTGAGTTTAATTTTATTCCAAAACTGACTTTTATCTAGGAATTTCCCGGCTTAAAGATTGAAATATCCGATTCTAACCTCAAAATTTTTGAATTTATTTACCAACTATCTTCTGAAAATTGTAGATATCTCCACTGTAACTCCATCACAAATCAACAATGCGCATACTATAAGTACACATTTTGATGAAAAATCAATGGTTACTAGAAAAGTAAAACACTGACTAGAAATGTTGAGAAAAATATCACAAATTGGAGATTAAATTTGGACGTTCCAAGTTTAAACTCAAATAATTGAAAAAATAATAAGTGATCCTTCTATACTTCAGGAGTTATTGGTACGTTTTAATTGTTTTTCTTCTGTTTTTGTTACTAATTGTTGCTTGTATGTATTTTTGCTATTACTCTTAAGCTATTATTTGAGGATTTGTTGTGACAATTTGCTCATAATGTTGTAATATTTCTAAGTTAATTATTAGAGGTGAGTGAATGTGGCCAGTTAGACTATTTTGTTTTTCAACCAACATCTTTTCTAAAAAATAAAAAAAAAACGAGTTTGTTAATATGTGTAGAAGTGTGGTAGATTGTTTTGTACAAGGCAATGAATTTGTGTTTGCCCAGTACAAGGAAAATTCTAATTGCATCTTTTCGGACCCATAGCTCGCCTCATATTATGTCGTGCTGTTGTTTAGATGTTAGGTTATGTTGTGGGTAGCGGAATCTTCAGTTTACTTATGAAAAAGTAAGTATATGTTTGAGGATGTTTTCCTGGCAGGTAAATACTAGTAGTCGCACCTAATTTGGTAAGTAAATTAGAGCAACCAAGGCACGTGAATAAAACTTCATATTGAAGAAGGAACTGCTTCTTACTTTTAAGGATTGTGGTTTTTATATAATGAACGTAATTTTTTTCTCATTATAAGTTGATACTATGTATCTCTAGTAAAAATTGTTGTAATTTTGTAATTTTAGGTGATAAACTTGACATCGTTAAAAAGTGCATGGTGATTTTTATGTAAACAAGATTTGTGCATTTTTTGCCGATTTAAAAACATGATTATGTTAGTCACTAATGGTAGTGCCAATTATTTTGTCAATAACCCGTACTAAGCGTTTGAGTTTTATGTTTTCCTTGTTATATTATATTGTATATCATGAGACTGCTTGTAAAGTGTTTTAAGTAATCGAATTTTATGTTGTAAAACTGTACACTCGTTCAGTGTTTTAGTAAAATTGCATATTGCATTTTAGAACAAGAAGTTATAAATGTATAACGTGAATTTTATATTTTAGAAAGTGAGAGAGAGTGAGACAGAAATCTCTGTGGAAATACTCATGAATAGCAAATAACTACTGTATTATAACTATGAAATTAGTAAAACAGGTTGGCTTTTGGTTTTGTATTTTTATTTTAGTTTGTTTAATCCTTTTTCTCTTACACAATAATTACAATCAAATCGATAACTTAGATTAGATACACTTATTTTGTGAAAAGTGGACTGGAAAGGAGTTAATTTTAAAAAATTTAAGATAAGTTTAAAATAATCCAGTTACTTTGGTTTAATTGGTTCAATAAAATATTTAAGCAATACTATAAACTTATTTTACCAACACATTCAGAATTAGTTCCTCTAACCCAGGTTATGATCCAACTCTCCGAAATTAATTTAGATAACTTTTTATGATCAATATAACCTATTTAAATAAACAAATTATTTCATTTCTAGTTAATTCTAAAACAATTTACTATCTTCATACAGAATAAAATTCATGTAGAGTACACAGAAAAATATTATGTGTGGCTGTCGGATGGCTTAACTATAAAAATATTGATGAATACTAATTGAACATGAAAAGAGATTAGGCTTCTGTTTATATTCCACACCTAACTATCGATAGTGCTAAACAACTATTCATTAATTTGGTGCTTATGTTTACTCTCTGAGGAGTCAAATGCTTCCTATTTTCGTTTAGCAGAAACGTAACCTAACAGTTTGTAGTTACTTGTCAAGGTATTCACCAATTAACAAAGGTTTTTCCAAATTCAAATGGTTTTTTATCAAAACTAAATCACTGATAAATCTTCTAAAACTCTATCTGTTCCAAGTAGCAAACTAACCGCAACACCTGTAATGATATGTAATTTGACATTTGAGCTAAATTATATTAAACTAATTGGTACAAGTTAAGAAAACATTCAAAACTGTTACTTCCTCTAACCCTAGATTTAACTCTAATAAGGTTAATAAACATGTGTATTTGCCTACGGTTAAGGTTAGTTCAATTCCTTTTTTATTACATCCCCAATTTTTGATAAATGAGTAATAGTCAGTTGAGATAACACTTGCAGAATTATAAAATATGTCATTTTCCGTTTGTGTTAAAATTATTTATTGTAGAAGGTTACAAATTGAACCTATATATAAAATGGGTTATGTTTATGTCAATATTACGTTCGTGATTACAAGTGATCATCAGTGACACAAGTGTTTTTGTTTAGTCTTCCAACGTGACGTCTGTACATTCCACTGACATTACACACTTACAATGAGGTTATGTTTTCAGTACTCCAGGTTGCCAGGTTTAACTTTTTCACAAGAAATTGCCATACTTTGCAAACTATAGTAGTTACATACAAAGTGATTTTTTAAAAAGTCAATTGCAGCAAGCCTAGAAAAAAAGCTATTCCGTCTGCAGTCAGCTGTAATGAGCTTTGAATGACATTTACCTGTATGTCAAACTGTGTGACAGTTCAGGTAGTTAAAAATTTTGGCCCAACAAAATGTGAAAATGAACAAGTATTTAGTTGCAACTGATTTGTAATTTATTAAGGTAAGTAAATTACAGGTTTTTCGTCAAGATTTCTTTCTTTCTGT